>JAUPTC010000180.1:0-79033 GCA_030762895.1 Sophora flavescens | reverse complement strand
CCCTAAACCCTACTTTTGACCTAACCCCACTTTGACCGAAACCCTAAATTTTAACCCAAAACCATAATTTTAACCCAAAGCCCTAATTTTGACCCAAAACCCTAATTTCAAACCCTAAACCCTAACTTTGACCATAAACCCAAAATTTGAGCCAAAACCTTATTTTGACTCAAAACCCTAATTTTAACCCAAAACCGTAATTCTAACCATATTTTTGACCCAAAACCCTATTTTTAACTCAACCTTAATTCAAACCCTAAACCCTATGTTTGACCCAAAACCCTAATTTTAACCCAAATCCCTAATTTTGACCAAAACCCTAATTCTAACCCTATTTCAAACCCTAAACCCAAATTTTGACCAGTAACCCTAATTTGACTCAAAACCCAAGTTTTGACCCAAAACCCTAATTCTAACCCTATTTTTAACTCAAAACCCTAATTTAAACCGTAAACCCTAATTTTGACCCTAAACCCAAAATTTGACCCCAACACCTAATTTTGACCCGGAACCCCAATTTTAATGCAAAACCCTAATTCTTACCCTATTTTGACACAAAACCCTATTTTAAACTCAAAACCCTATTTCAAACCCTAAACCCTAAATCTGACCCCGAACCCTAATTTTGACCCATAACCCTAATTTTAACCCAAAACCCTAATTCTAACCCTATTTTTGACCCAAAACCCTATTTTAAACTCAAAACCTAATTCAAACTATAAACCCTAATTTGGACCCTAAACCCTAAATTTGACCCAGAACCCTAATTTTGACCCGAAACCCTAATTTAACCAAAAGCCTAATTCTTACCCTAATTCAAACCCTAAACCCTAATTTTGACAAAGAACTCTAATTTTGACCCGAAACCCTAAATTTTAACCCAATCCCTAATTTTAACACTATTTTTGACCCAAAACCCTATTTTAAACTCACAACCTAATTCAAACCCTAAACCCTAATTTGGACCCATAACCCTAAATTTGACCCAGAACCCTAATTTGGACCCAAAACCCTAATTTTACCCAAAAGCCATATTCTAACCCTAATTCAAACCCAAAACCCTAATTTTGACCCAGAACCCTAATTTTGACCCGAAACCCTAATTTTAAACCAAAACCTTAATTTTAACCCAAATCCCTAATTTTGACCCAAAACACTAATTCTAACCCTATTTTGACCCAAAACCCTATTTTAAACTCAAAACCCTATTTCAAACCCTAACCCCTAACTTTGACCATAAACCCAAAATTTGACCCAAAAACCTAATTTTGACTCGAATTCTAACCCTAAGCCCTAATTTTGACCCAGAACCCTAATATTAACCCAAAACCCTAATTCAAACCCTATTTTTGACCCAAAAACCTATTTTTAATTCAAAACCCTAATTCAAACCCTAAACCCTAATTTGTACCAAAAACCCTAATTTTGACCCAAGACCCTAATTTTGGCCAAAAACCCTAATTCTAACCATATTTTTGCCCCAAAACCCTATTTTTAAGTCAAAACCTTAATTCAAACCCTAAACCCTAATTTTGACCCAAAACCTAAATTTAGACCCAAAACACTAATTCTAACCCTATTTTTAACTCAAAACCCTAATTCAAACCCTAAACCCTAATTTTGACCCTTTACCCAAAATTTGATCCAAAAACCTAATTTTGACCCGTAACCCTAATTTTAATGCAAAACCCTAATTCTTACCCTACTTTTGACCCAAAACCCTATTTTAAACTCAAAACCCTATTTCAAACCCCAAACCCAAAATCTGACCCCAGAACCCTAATTTTGACCCGAAACCCTAATTTTAAACCAAACCCCTAATTCTAACCCTATTTTTGACCCAAAACCTTATTTTTAACTCAAAACCTTAATCCAAACCCTAAACTCTAATTTTGACCCAAAGCTCTAATTTTGACCCCAAACCCTAATTCTAACCTTATTTTGACCAAAAACACTATTTTAACTCAAATCCCTAATTCAAACCCTAAACCCTAATTTTGACCCTAAACCCAAAATTTGTCCCAAAAACCTAATTTTGACCCGAAACACTAATTTTAAACCACACCCCAAATTTTAACCCAAATTTTAATTTTGACCCAAAACCCTAATTCTAACCCTATTTTTGACCCAAAATCCTATTTTTAACTCAAAACCCTAATTCAAACCCTAAACCCTAATTTTGACCCTAAACCAAAAATTTGACCAGAAACCCTAATTTTAACCCAAAACCCTAATTCTAACCCTATTTCTGACCCAAAAACATTTTTTTAACTCAAAAACCTAATTCAAACCCTAAACCCTATGTTTGACCCAAAACCCTAATTTTAACACAAAGCCCTAATTTTGACCAAAAACCCTAATTCTAACACTATTTTTGACCCAAAACCCTATTTTAAAGTCAAAACCATATTCCAAACCCTAAACCTTAATTTAGACCTTAAACCCTAAATTTGACCCCGAACACTAATTTTGACCCGAAACCCTAATTTTTCCCAAAATCCTAATTCTAACCCAAATTCTAACCCTAAGCCCTAATTTTGACACAACTCTAATTTTAACCCAAGACCCTAATTCTAACCCTAATTTGGCCCCAAAAACATATCTTTAACTCAAAACCCTAATTCAAACCCAAAACCCTAATTTGAACCAAAAACCCTAATTTTGACCCAAAACCTTAATTTTAACCCAGAGCCCTAATTTTGACCCAAAACCCTCATACTAACCCTATTTTTGACCCAAAACCCTATTTTAAACTCAAAACCCTATTTCAAACCCTAAACCCCAACTTTGACCATAAACCCAAAATTTGACCCAAAAACCTAATTTTGACTCGAAACCCTAATTTTATCCCAAAACCCTAATTCTAACCTTATTTTTGACCCAAAACCCTATTTTAACTCAAAACCTTAATTCAAACCCTAAACCCTAAATTTGACCCAAAACCCAAATTTGGACCCAAAACCCAAGTTTTGACCCAAAACCCTAATTCTAACCCTATTTTGACCCAAAACCCTATTTTAAACTCAAAACCCTAATTCAAACCCTAAACCCTAACTTTGATCCTAAACCTTGAATTTGACCCAGAACCCTAATTTTTCACAAAACCCTTATTTATCCCAAAACCAAAATTCTAACCCTATTTTTGACCCAATACCCTATTTTAAACTCAAAATCTAATTCAAACCCTAAACCCTAAATTTGATTCAGAACCCTAATTTTGACCAGAAACCCTAATTTTACACAACAGCCTAATTCTAACCCTAATTTTGACCCAGAACCCTAATTTTAACCCAGAACCCTAATTTTACCCAAAATCCTAATTCAATCCCAAATTCTAACCCTAAGCCCAAATTTGGCCCCAAAATCCTAATTTTACCCAAAATCCTAATTCTATCCCAAATTGTAACCCAAAAACCTAATTCTAACCCTATTTTTGCGCCTAAAACATATCTTTAACTCAACCCTAATTCAAACCCTAAACCCTAATTTGAATCAAAAACCCTAATTTTGACCCAAAACCTTAATTTTAACCCAGAGCCCTAATTTTGACCCAAAACCCTCATACTAACCCTATTTTGACCCAAAACCCTATTTTTAACCCAAAACCCTATTTCAAACCCTAACTTTGACCATAAACCCAAAATTTGACCTAAAAACCTTAATTCATACCCTAAACCCTAATTTTGACCCAAAACCCCAAATTCGGACCCAAAACCCAAGTTTTGACCCAAAACCCTAATTCTAACCCTATTTTGACCCAAAACCCTATTTTAAACTCAAAACCCTAATTTTGATCCTAAACCTTAAATTTGACCCATAACCCTATTTTTTCCCAAAACCCTAATTTTAACCCAAAACCCTTATTCTAACCTTATTTTTTACCCAAAACACTATTTTAAACTCAACATAATTCAAACCCTAAACCCTAATTTGGACCCTAAACCCTAAATTTGACCCATAACCCTAATTTTGACCCGAAACCCTAATTTTACCCAAAAGCCTAATTCTAACCCTAAACCCTAATTTTGATCCTGAACCCTAATTTTGAACCGAAACCCTAAATTTTAACCCAAACCCTAATTTTAACGCTATTTTTGACCCAAAACGATATTTTAATCTGAAAACCCTAATTCAAACCCTAAACCCTAATTTTGATCCTAAACACTAATTTTAACCCAAAACCGTAATTGTAACCCAAAGCACTAATTTTGACCCAAAACCCTAATTCTAACCCTATTTTGATCCCAAACCCTATTTTAAACTCAAAACCCTAATTTAAACCCTAAACCCAAATTTTGATCCTAAACCTTAAATTTAACCTTAACCCTAATTTTAACCCAAAACCCTAATTCTAACCCTATTTTTGACCCAAAGCCCTATTTTAAACTCAAAACCTAATTCAAACCCTAAACCCTAATTTGCAACATAAACCCTAAATTTGACCCCAACCCTAATTTTGACCAAAACCCTAATTTTACCCAAAAGCCTAATTCTAACCCTAAACCCTAATTTTGACCCAGAACCCTAATTTTTACCATAACCCTAAATTTTAACACAAAACCCTAATTTTAACGCTATTTTTGACCCTAAAACCTATTTTAAACTCAAAACCCTAATTCAAACCCTAAACCCTAATTTTGATCCTAAACTCTAATTTTAACCCAAAACCCTAATTGTAACCCAATGCCCTAATTTTGACCCAAAACCCTAATTCTAACTCTATTTTGACCATAAACCCTATTTTAAACTCAAAACCCTAATTCAAACCCTAAACCCTCATTTTCATCCTAAACCTTAAATTTGACCCAGAACCCTAATTTTTCCCATAACCCAAATTTTAACCAAAAACCCTAATTCTAGATGGAGCAGTTGTGTCTTTCTCACAAAGCAAATGCAATTCATAGTCTCCCATATTTACAGAGCAGGTAATCATTGTGCTAACAAGCTAGCTAGCTATGGTTATAGTGTTTCTGGCTCTGTTAGGTGGGATGTTATTCCTGATTTTATTAAGGAAGAGTTTTTCAGGAATAGGTTTGGTTTACCAAATTATAGGTTTCAGTAATTCCTCCTGGGTTTGGTTCATGCCCCCCATGTTTGCTTGTACTCCTTTCTTTTTCTTTAATAATATTAAGGTGTGCTGCAGATGATTGGTAGAGTTTGGGGTGCCAACCTATTTGGAATGTCTTGCTCTATTGTGATCCCTCTGCATGCCTTTCTACTTTATAAAAACCCTATTTTTGACACAAAACCTTATTTTAAACTCAAAACCTATTTCAAACCCTAAACCCTCTTTTGGACCCTAAACCCTAAATTTGACACATAACCCTATTTTAAACTCAAAACCCTATTTCAAACCCTAACCCCTAACTTTGACCATAAACCCAAATTTGACCCAAAAACCTAATTCTAACTCCAATTCTAACCCTAGGCACTAATTTTGACCCAGAACCCTAATATTAACCCAAAACCCTATTCTAACCCTATTTTTGACCCAAAACCCTATTTTAAACTCAAAACCTAGTTCAAACCCTATACCCTATTTTTGAGACTAAACAATAAATTTGACCAATAACCCTAATTTTGTACAGAAACTCTAATTTTACCCAAAAGCCTAATTCTAAACCTAATTTTGAACCAAAACCCTAATTTTGACCCGAAACCCTAAATTTTAACCCAAAACCCTAAATTTTAAACCAAACCCCTAATTTTAACACAGAACCCTAATTTTAACCCAAACCCCTAATTCTAACCCTATTTTGGCCCCAAAACATATCTTTAACTCAAAACCCTAATTCAAATCCTAAACCCTAATTTGTACCAAAAACCCTAATTTTGACCCAAAACCCTAATTTTAACCTAGAGCCCTAATTTTGACCCAAAACCCTAATACTAACCTTATTTTTGACCCAAACCCCTATTTTAAACTCAAAACCATATTTCAAACCCTAAACCCTAACTTTGACCACAAACCAAAAATTTGACCCAAAAACCTAATTTTAACTCGAAACCCTAATTCTAACCCTATTTTGACCCAAAACCCTATTTTAAACTCAAAACCCTAATTCAAACCCTAAACCCTAACTATGATCCTAAACCTTAAATTTGACCTAACCCTAATTTTTACCGAAACCCTAATTTTAACCCAAAACCAAAATTCTTACCCAATTTTTGACCCAAAACCCTATTTTAAACTCAAAACCCTTATTTTGATCCTAAACCTTAAATTTGACCTAAACCCTATTTTTTTCCCAAAACCCTAATTTTAACCCAAAACCCTAATTCTAACCCTATTTTAAACTCAAAACCTAATTCAAACCCTAAACCCTAATTTGGACCCTAAACCCTAAATTTGACCTAACCCTTATTTTGACCCGAAACCCTAATTTTACCCAAAAGCCTAATTCTAACCCTAATTCAAACCCTAAACCCTAATTTTGACCCAGAACCATTATTTTGACCCAAAACCCTAAATTTTAACCCAAAACCCTAATTTTAACGCTATTTTTGACACAAAACCCTTTTTTAAACTCAAAACCCATATTCAAACCCTAAACCCAAATTTTGATCCTAAACACTAATTTTAATCCAAAATCCTAATTGTAACCCAAAGCCCTAATTCTAACCCTATTTTGACCCAAAACCCTATTTTAAACTCAAAACCCTAATTCAAACCCTAAACCCTAATTTTGATCCTAAACCTTAAATTTGACCCCGAACCCTAATTTTTCCCATAACCCTAATTTTAACCCAAAACCCTAATTCTAACCCTATTTTTGACCCAAAACCCCATTTTAAACTCAAAACATAATTCAAACCCTAAACCCTAATTTGGACCCTAAACCCTAAATTTGACCCAGAACCCTAATTTTGACCCGAAACCCTAATTTTAAACCAAAACCCTACTTTTAACCCAAAGCCCTAATTTTGACCCAAAACCCTAATTGTAACCCTATTTTTAACCCAAAACCCTATGTTAAAATCAAAACCCAATTTCAAACCCTAAACCCTAACTTTGACCATAAACCCAAATTTTTAGCTAAAAACCTAATTTTGACTCAAAACCCTAATTTTAACCCAGAATCGTAATTCTAACCTTATTTTTGACCCAAAACCCTATTTTTAACTCAAAACCTTAATTCAAACCCTAAACCATATGTTTGACACAAAACCCTAATTTTAACCCAAAGCCCTAATTTTGACCTAAAACCCTAATTCTAACCCTATTTCAAACCCTAAACCCTAATTTTGACCCGAAACCCTAATTTTACTCAAAACCCTAATTCAAAACCTAAACCCTAATTTGTACCAAAAACCTTAATTTTGACCCAAAACCCTAATTTTGACCAAAACCCTAATTCTAACCATATTTTTTACCCAAAACCCTATTTTTAACTCAAAACCTTAATCAAACCCTAAACCCTAATTTTGACCCAAAACCCAAATTTGGACACAAAACCCAAGTTTTGACCCAAAATCCTAATTCTAACCCTATTTTTAACTCAAAACCCTAATTCAAACCGTAAACCCTAATTTTGACCCTAACCCCAAAATTTGACCCAAAAACCTAATTTTGACTCGAAACCCTAATTTTAACCCAAAACCCTAATTTTAACCCAAAACCCTAATTCTAACCTTATTTTTGACCCAAAACCCTATTTTTAACTCAAAACCTTAATTCAAACCCTAAACCATAATTTTGACCCAAAACCCAAATTTGGACCCAATACCGAAGTTTTGACCCAAAACCCTAATTCTAACCCTATTTTGACCCAAAACCCTATTTTGACCCAAAACCCTATTTTAAACTCAAAACCCTAATTCAAACCCTAAACCCTAACTTTGATCCTAAACCAAAAATTTGACCTAGAACCATAATTTTTCCCAAAACCCTAATTTTAACCCTTAACGCTAATTCTAACCCTATTTTAAACACAAAACCTAATTCAAACCCTAAACCCTAATTTTGACCCAAAACCCTAATTTTGACATGAAACCCTAATTTTACCCAAAATCCTAATTCTGTCCCAAATTCAAACCCTAAGCCCTAATATGGACACAGAACCATAATTTTAACCCAAAACCCTATTTCTAACCCTATTTTTGCCCCAAAAACATATCTTTAACTCAAAACCCTAATTCAAACCCTAAACCCTAATTTGTACCAAAAACCCTAATTTTGACCCAAAACCCTAATTTTAACCTAGAGCCCTAATTTTGACCCAAAACCCTAATACTAACCTTATTTTTGACCCAAACCCCTATTTTAAACTCAAAACCATATTTCAAACCCTAAACCCTAACTTTGACCACAAACCAAAAATTTGACCCAAAAACCTAATTTTAACTCGAAACCCTAATTCTAACCCTATTTTGACCCAAAACCCTATTTTAAACTCAAAACCCTAATTCAAACCCTAAACCCTAACTATGATCCTAAACCTTAAATTTGACCCAGAACCCTAATTTTTACCGAAACCCTAATTTTAACCCAAAACCAAAATTCTTACCCAATTTTTGACCCAAAACCCTATTTTAAACTCAAAACCCTTATTTTGATCATAAACCTTAAATTTGACCCAGAACCCTATTTTTTTCCCAAAACCCTAATTTTAACCCAAAACCCTAATTCTAACCCTATTTTAAACTCAAAACCTAATTCAAACCCTAAATCCTAATTTGGACCCTAAACCCTAAATTTGACCCAGAACCCTTATTTTGACCCGAAACCCTAATTTTACCCAAAAGCCTAATTCTAACCCTAATTCAAACCCTAAACCCTAATTTTGACCCAGAACCATTATTTTGACCCAAAACCCTAAATTTTAACCCAAAACCCTAATTTTAACGCTATTTTTGACACAAAACCCTTTTTTAAACTCAAAACCCTTATTCAAACCCTAAACCCAAATTTTGATCCTAAACACTAATTTTAATCCAAAATCCTAATTGTAACCCAAAGCCCTAATTCTAACCCTATTTTGACCCAAAACCCTATTTTAAACTCAAAACCCTAATTCAAACCCTAAACCCTAATTTTGATCCTAAACCTTAAATTTGACCCCGAACCCTAATTTTTCCCATAACCCTAATTTTAACCCAAAACCCTAATTCTAACCCTATTTTTGACCCAAAACCCCATTTTAAACTCAAAACCTAATTCAAACCCTAAACCCTAATTTGGACCCTAAACCCTAAATTTGACCCAGAACCCTAATTTTGACCCGAAACCCTAATTTTACCGAAAAGCCTAATTCTAACCCTAATTCAAACTATAAACGCTAATTTTGTCCCAGAACCCTAATTTTGACCCGAAACCCTAATTTTAAACCAAAACCCTACTTTTAACCCAAAGCCCTAATTTTGACCCAAAACCCTAATTGTAACCCTATTTTTAACCCAAAACCCTATGTTAAAACCAAAACCCAATTTCAAACCCTAAACCCTAACTTTGACCATAAACCCAAATTTTTAGCTAAAAACCTAATTTTGACTCGAAACCCTAATTTTAACCCAAACCTTAATTCTTACCTTATTTTTGACCCAAAACCCTATTTTTAACTCAAAACCTTAATTCAAACCCTAAACCATATGTTTGACACAAAACCCTAATTTTAACCCAAAGCCCTAATTTTGACCTAAAACCCTAATTCTAACCCTATTTCAAACCCTAAACCCTAATTTTGACCCGAAACCCTAATTTGACTCAAAACCCTAATTCAAAACCTAAACCCTAATTTGTACCAAAAACCTTAATTTTGACCCAAAACCCTAATTTTGACCAAAACCCTAATTCTAACCATATTTTTTACCCAAAACCCTATTTTTAACTCAAAACCTTAATCAAACCCTAAACCCTAATTTTGACCCAAAACCCAAATTTGGACACAAAACCCAAGTTTTGACCCAAAATCCTAATTCTAACCCTATTTTTATCTCAAAACCCTAATTCAAACCGTAAACCCTAATTTTGACCCTAACCCCAAAATTTGACCCAAAAACCTAATTTAGACTCGAAACCCTAATTTTAACCCAAAACCCTAATTTTAACCCAAAACCCTAATTCTAACCTTATTTTTGACCCAACACCCTATTTTTAACTCAAAACCTTAATTCAAACCCTAAACCCTAATTTTGACCCAAAACCCAAATTTGGACCCAATACCGAAGTTTTGACCCAAAACCCTAATTCTAACCCTATTTTGACCCAAAACCTTATTTTAAACTCAAAACCCTAATTCAAACCCTAAACCCTAACTTTGATCCTAAACCATAAATTTGACCTAGAACCATAATTTTTCCCAAAACCCTAATTTTAACCCTTAACGCTAATTCTAACCCTATTTTAAACACAAAACCTAATTCAAACCCTAAACCCTAATTTTGACCCAAAACCCTAATTTTGACATGAAACCCTAATTTTACCCAAAATCCTAATTCTGTCCCAAATTCTAACCCTAAGCCCTAATATGGACACAGAACCCTAATTTTAACCCAAAACCCTATTTCTAACCCTATTTTTGCCCCAAAAACATATCTTTAACTCAAAACCCTAATTCAAACCCTAAACCCTAATTTGTACCAAAAACCTTAATTTTGACCCAAAACCTTAATTTTAACCCCGAGCCCTAATTTTGACCCAAAACCCTAATTCTAACCATATTTTGACACACAACCCTATTTTAAACTGAAAACCCTAAATTTGATTCTAAACCTAAAATTTGACCCATAACCCTTTTTTTTCCCAAAACCTTAATTTTAACCCAAAACCCTAATTCTAACCCTATTTTAAACCCTAATTTGGACCCTAAACCCTAAATTGGACCCAGAACACTAATTTTGACCAAAACCTTAATTTTACCCAAAAGCCTAATTCTAACCCTAATTCAAACCCTAAACCCTAATTTTCACCTGAACTGCAATTTTGACCCGAAACCCTAAATTTTAACCCAAAACCCTAATTTTAACGCTATTTTTGACCCAAAACCCTATTTTAAACTCAAAACCCTAATTCAAACCCTAAACCCTAATTTTGATCCTAAACACTAATTTTAACCCAAAACCCTAATTTTAACCCAAAGCCCTAATTTTGACCCAAAACCCTAATCTAACCCTATTTTGACCCAAAACCCTATTTTAAACTCAAAACCCTAATTCAAACCCTAAACCCTAATTTTGATTATAAAACTTAAGTTTGACCCAGAACCCTAATTTTTCCCATAACCCTAATTTTAACCCAAAACTCTAATTCTAACCCTATTTTTGACCCAAAACCCTATTTTAAACTCAAAAGCTAATTCAAACCATAAACCCTAATTTGGACCCTAAACCCTAAATATGACCCAGAACCCTAATTTTGACCCGAAACCCTAATTTACCCGAAACACTATTTTTGATCCAGAACCCTAATTTTGACCCGAAACCCTAAATTTTAACCCTAACCCCTAATTTGGACCCTAAACCCTAAATTTGACCCAGAACCCTAATTTTGACCCGAAACCCTAATTTTACCAAAAAGCCTAATTCTAACCCTAATTCAAACCCTAATCCCTAATTTTGACCCAGAACCCTAATTTTGACGCGAAACCCTAAATTTTAACCAAAAACCCTAATTTTAACACTATTTTTGACCCAAAACCCTATTTTAAACTCAAAACTTAATCCAAACCCAAAACCCTAATTTGGACCCTAAACCCTAAATTTGACCCAGAACCCTAATTTTGACCCGAAACCCTAATTTTACCCAAAAGCCTAATTCAAACCCTAAACCCTAACTTTGACCATAAACCCCTAATTCTAACCCTATTTTTGACCCCAAACCCTAGTTTTAACTCAAAACCTTAATTCAAACCCTAAACCCTAATTTTAACCCAATACCCAAATTTAGACCCAAAACCCAAGTTTCGACCCAAAACACCAATTCTAACCCTTTTTATTAACTCAAAACCCTAATTAAAACCCTAAACCATAATTTTGACCCTAAACCCAAAATTTGACCCAAAACCCTAATTTAGACCCGTAACCCTAATTTTAATGCAAAACCCTAATTCTTACCCTATTTTTGACCCAAAACCCTATTTTAAACTCAAAACCCTATTTCAACCCTAAACCCTAAATCGACCTAAACCCTAATTTTGACCCGAAACCCTAATTTTAAACCAAAAACCTAAATCAAACCCTATTTTTGACCTAAAACACTATTTTAAACTCAAATCCCTAATTCAAACCCTAAACCCTAATTTTGACCCTAAACCCAAAATTTGTCCCAAAAATCTAATTTTGACCCGAAGCCCTAATTTTAAACCACAACCCAAATTTTAACCCAAATTTTAATTTTGACCCAAAACCCTAATTCTAACCCTATTTTTGACCCAAAATCCTATTTTTAACTCAAAACCCTAATACAAACCCTAAACCAAAAATTTGACCAGAAACCCTAATTTTAAACCAAAACCCTAATTCTAACCCTATTTCTGACCCAAAAACCTTTTTATAACTCAAAAACCTAATTCAAACCCTAAACCCTATGTTTGACCCAAAACCCTAATTTTAACACAAAGCCCTAATTTTGAACAAAAACCCTAATTCTAACCCTATTTTAAACTCAAAACCATATTACAAACCCTAAACCCTAATTTTTACCCTAAACCCTAAATTTGACCCCGAACCCTAATTTTGACCCGAAACCCTAATTTTACCCAAAATCCTAATTCTAACCCAAATTCTAACCCTAAGCCCGAATTTTGACACAACCCTAATTTTAACCCAAAACCCTAATTCAAACCCTAAACCCTAATTTGTACCAAAAACCCAAATTTTGACCCAATACCTAAATTTTAACCCAGAGCACTAATTTTGACGCAAAACCCTAATACTAACCCTATTTTTGACCCAAAACCCTATTTTAAACTCAAAACCCTATTTCAAACCCTAAACCCTAACTTTGACCATAAACCCAAAATTTGACCCAAAAACCTATTTTTAACTCGAAACCCAAAAACCCTAATTTTAACCGTATTTTTGACCCAAAACCCTATTTTAACTGAAAACCTTAATTCAAACCCTAAACCCTAATTTTGACCCAAAACCCAAATTTGGACCCAAAACCCAACTTTTGACTCAAAACCATAATTCAAACCCTAAACCCTAATTTTGATCCTAAACCTTAAATTTGACCCAGAACCCTAATTTTTCCCAAAACCCTAATTTTAACCCAAAACCCTAATTCTAACCCTATTTTTGAGCAAAAACCCTATTTTAAACTCAAAATCTAATTCAAACCCTAAACCCTAAATCTGACCCCGAACCCAAATTTTGACCCGAAACCCTAATTTTACCCAAAAGCCTAATTCTAACCGAAATTCAAACCCTAAACCCTAATTTTGACCCAGAACCCTAATTTTGACCTGAAACCCTAATTTTACCCAAAATCCTAATTCTAACCCTAAGCCCTAATTTTGACACAACCCTAATTCAAACCCTAAACCCTAATTTGTACCAAAAACCCTTATTTTGACCCAAAACCTTAATTTTAACCCCGAGCCCTAATTTTGACCTAAAACCCTAACCCCTAACTTTGACCATAAACCCAAAATTTGACCCAAAAACCTAATTTTAACTCGAAACCCAAACTTTAACCCAAAATCCCTAAATCTAACCTTATTTTGACCCAAAACCCTATTTTAACTGAAAACCTTAACTCAAACCCTAAACCCTAATTTTGACCCAAAACCCAAATTTGGACCCAAAACCCAACTTTTGACCCAAAACCCTATTTTAAACTCAAAACCCTAATTTAAACCCTAAACCCTAATTTTGTTCCTAAACCTTAAATTCGACCCAGAACCCTATTTTTTTCCCAAAACCCTAATTTTAACCCACAACCCTAATTCTAACCCTATTTTAAACTCAAAACTTAATTCAAACCCTAAACCCTAATTTGGACCCTAAACCCTAAATTTGACCCAGAACCCTAATTTTGACCCGAAACCCTAATTTTAAGCAAAAGCCTAATTCTAACCCTAATTCAAACCCTAAACCCTAATTTTGACCCAGAACCCTAATTTTGACCCGAAACCCTAATTTTTAACCCAAAACCCTAATTTTAACGCTATTTTAGACCCAAAACCCTATTTTAAACTCAAAACCCTAATTCAAACCCTATACCCTAATTTTGATCCAAAACACTAATTTTAACCCAAAACCCTAATTGTAAACCAAAGCCCTAATTTGGACCCAAAACCCTATTTTAAACACAAATCCCTAATTCAAACCCTAAACCCTAATTTTGATCCTAAACCTTAAATTTGACCAAGAACCCTATTTTTTTCCATAACCCTAATTTTAACCCAATACCCTAATTCTAACCCTATTTTTGACCCAAAACCCTATTTTAAACTCAAAACCTAGTTCGAACCCTAAACCCTAAATTTGACCAAAAACCCTAATTTTGACCCGAAACCATAATTTTACCCAAATGACTAATTCTAACCCTAATTCAAACCCTAAACCCTAATTTTGACCAAAAACCCTAATTTTGACCCGAAAACCCTATTTTAAACCCAAAACCCCAATTTTAACACAATTTTTGAACCAAAACCCTATTTTAAACTCAAAACCTAATTCAACCCCTAAACCCTAATTTGGAGCCATAACCCTAAATTTGACCCAGAACCCTAATTTTGACCCAAAACCCTAATTTTAACCAAACGCCATATTCTAACCCTAATTGAAACCATAAACCCTAATTTTGACCCTAACCCTAATTTTGACCAAACCCTAATTTTAAACCAAAACCCTAATTTTAACGCTATTTTTGACCCAAAAACCTATTTTAAACTGAAAACCCTAATTCAAACCCTAAACCCTAATTTTGATCCTAAACCCTAATTTTAACCCAAAACCCTAAATGTAACCCAAAGCCCTAATTTTGACCCAAAACCCTAATTCTAACCCTATTTTGATCCAAAACACAACTTTAAACTCAAAACCCTAATTCCAACCCTAAACCCTAATTTTGGTCCTAAACCTTAAATTTGACCCAGAAACCTAATTTTTCCCATAACCCTAATTTTAACCCAAAACCCTAATTCTCACCCTATTTTTGACCCAAAGCCCTATTTTAAACGCACAACCTAATTCAAACCCTAAACCCTAATTTGGACCCTGAACCCTAAATTTGACCCAGAACCCTAATTTTGACCAAACCCTAATTTTACCCAAAAGCCTAATTCTAACCCTAATTCAAACCCTAAACCCTAATTTTGACCCATAACCCTAATTTTGACCAGAAACCCTAAATTTTAACCCAAAACCCTAATTTTAACGCTATTTTTGACCCAAAAACCTATTTTAAACTCAAAACCCTAATTCAAACCCTAAACTCTAATTTTGATCCTCAACACTAAATTTAACCCAAAACCCTAATTGTAACCCGATGCCCTAATTTTGACCCAAAACCCTAATTCTAACCCTGTTTTGACCCAAACCCCTATTTTAAACTCAAAACCCTAATTCAAACCCTAAACCCTAATTTTGATCCTAAACCTTAAATTTGATCCAGAACCCTAATTTTTCCCATAACCCAAATTTTAACCCAAAACCCTAATTCTAACCCTATTTTTGACACAACCCTATTTTAAACTCAAACCCCAATTCAAACCCTAAACCCTAATTTGGACCCTAAACCCTAAATTTGACCCAGAACCCTAATTTTGACCCAAAACCCTAATTTTACCTAACAACCTAATTCTAATTCCTAATGCAAACCCTAAATCCTAATTTTGACCCAGAACCCTAATTTTGACCTGAAACCCTAATTTTACCCAAAATCCTAATTCTATCCCAAATTCTAACCCTAAGCCCTAATTTGGACATAGAACCCTAATTGTAACCCAAAACCCTAATTCTAACCCTATTTTTGCCCCAAAAACATATCTTTAACTCAAAACCCTAATTCAAACCATAAACCCTAATTTGAGCCAAAAACCCTAATTTTGACCCAAAACCTTAATTTTAACCCAGAGCCCTAATTTTAACCCAAAACCAAAATTCTAACCCAAATTTTGACCCAAAACCCTATTTTATACTCATAACCCTAATTTTGATCCTAAACGTTAAATTTGACCCAGAACCCTATTTTTTCCAAAACCCTAATTTTAACCCAAAACCCTAATTCTAAAGCTATTTTTGACCCAAAACCCTATTTTAAACTCAAAACCTAATTCAAACCCTAAACCCTAATTTGGACCCTAAACCCCAAATTTGACCCCGAACCCTAATTTTGACCCGAAACCCTAATTCTACCCAAAAGCCTAATTCTAACCCTAATTCAAACCCAGAACCCTAATTTTGACCCGAAACCCTAAATTTTAACCCCAAAACACTAATTTTAACGCTAATTTTGACCCAAAAACCACTTTTAATATCAAAACCCTAATTCAAACCCTAAACCCCAATTTTGATCCAAAACACTAATTTTAACCCAAAACCCTAATTGTAACCGAAAGCCCTAATTTTGACCCAAAACCCTAATTCTAACCCTATTTTGATCCAAAACACTACTTTAAACTCAAAACCCTAATTCAAACCCTAAACCCTAATTTTGATCCTAAACCTTAAATTTGACCCAGAACCCTAATTTTTCCCATAACCCTAATTTTAACCCAAAACCCTAATTCTCACCCTATTTTGACCCAAAGCACTATTTTAAACGCAAAACCTAATTCAAACCCTAAAACCTAATTTGGACCCCAGAACCCTAAATTTGACCCAAACCCTCATTTTGACCGAAACCCTAATTTTACCCAAAAGCATAATTCTAACCATAATTCAAACCCTAAACCCTAATTTTGACCCAGAACCCAAATTTTGACCCGAAACACTAAATTTTAACCCAAAACCCTAATTTTAACGCTATTTTTGACCCAAAAACCTATTTTAAACTCAAAACCCTAATTCAAACCCTAAACCCTAATTTTGATCCTCAACACTAAATTTAACCCAAAACCCTAATTGTAACTCGATGCCCTAATTTTGACCCAAAACCCTAATTATAACCCTGTTTTGACCCAAAACCCTATTTTAAACTCGAAACCCTAATTCAAACCCTAAACCCTAATTTTGATCCTAAACCTTAAATTGACCCAGAACCCTAATTTTTCCCATAACCCAAATTTTAACCCAAAACCCTAATTCTAACCCTATTTTTGACACAAAACCCTATTTTAAACTCAAACCCCAATTCAAACCCTAAACCCTAATTTGGACCCTAAACCCTAAATTTGACCCAGAACCCTAATTTTGACCCGAAACCCTAATTTTACCCAAAAGCCTAATTCTAACCCTAATTCACACCCTAAACCCTAATTTTGACCCAGATCCCTAATTTTAACCCGAAACCCTAATTTTAAACCAAAACCATAATTTTAACCCAAAGCCCTAATTTTGACCCAAAACGCTAATTCTAACCCTATTTGACGAAAACCCTATTTTAAACTCAAAACCCTATGTCAAACCCTAAACCCTAACTTTGACCATAAACCCAAAACATTACTTTAAACTCAAAACCCTAATTCACACCCTAATTTTGACCGAGAACCCTAATTTTGATTTGAAACCGTAATTTTAAACCAAAACCATAATTTTAACCCAAAGCCCTAATTTTGACCCAAAACCCTAATTTGATCTCAAAACCCAATATTTCAAACCCTAACCCTAACTTTGATCATAAACCCAAAATTTGAGCCAAAAACCTTATTTTGACTCGAAACCCTAATTTTATCCCAAAACCGTAATTCTAACCTTATTTTTGACCCAAAACCCTATTTTTAACTCAAAACCTTAATTCAAACCCTAAACCCTATGTTTGACCCAAAACCCTAATTTTAACCAAAAACCCAAATTTTGACCCAAAACCTTAATTTTAACCCAAAGTCCTAATTTTAACCCAAAACCAAAATTCTAACCCAATTTTTGACCCAAAACCCTATTTTAAACTCAAAACCCTAATTTTGATCCTAAACCTTAAATTTGACCAAGAACCCTATATTTTCCCAAAACCCTAATTTTAACCCAAAACCCTAATTCTAAAGCTATTTTTGACCCAAAACCCTATTTTAAACTCAAAACCTAATTCAAACCCTAAACCCTAATTTGGACCCTAAACCCCAAATTTGACCCAGAACCCTAATTTTGACCCGAAACCCTAATTCTACCCAAAAGCCTAATTCTAACCCTAATTCAAATCCTAAACCCTAATTTTGACCCAGAACCCTAATTTTGACCCGAAACCCTAAATTTTAACCCAAAACCCTAATTTTAACGCTATTTTTTACCCAAAAACCTATTTTAAATTCAAAACCCTAATTCAAACCCTAAACCCTAATTTTGATCCAAAACACTAATTTTAACCCAAAACCCTAATTGTAACCCAAAGCCCTAATTTTGACCCAAAACCCTAATTCTAACCCTGCTGAGATCATGGGCGCCATTCTCTCCATTGAATTGGCACATAAGAAGAATTGGCGCAATCTTTGGCTTGAGTGTGACTCAAAGTTGGCAGTGGAATCTTTCTCCAACCCAAAGTGGGTTCCTTGGCCGCTTCGTAACAGATGGATGAATTGCCTGAGTTTAACTAAGGAAATGCATTTTGGTTGCTCACACATTCTTAGAGAGGGAAATTCCTGCGCTGACAAATTAGACAACTACGACATTCTTTCCCAGGGGTTTGTCTGGTGGAATTTAGGTCCTAGTTTTATTTTACAAGATTTCTTCCGGAATAGGATTGGTCTACCTAATTATAGGTTTAAATAACTCTGTTTCTTTCATGGGTTTTGGTGTTGTCCCCCCATGCTTTGTACTGTTTTTTCCTTTTTAATAAATTTATGGTGTGCTGCAAGTGATTGGTGGGGCTTGGGGTGCCAACATAGTTGGGATGTCAAGTTTCCACAGTGATGCCTTTGCACCCCATTTTGGTTAAAAAAACCATATTTTGATCCAAAACACTACTTTAAACTCAAAACCCTAAATCTAACCCTAAACCCTAATTTTGATCCTAAACCTTAAATTTGACCCAGAACCCTAATTTTTCCCATAACCCTAATTTTAACCCAAAACCCTAATTCTCACCCTATTTTTGACCCAAAGCAGTATTTTAAACGCAAAACCTAATTCAAACCCTAAACCCTAATTAGGACCCTGAACCCTAAAGTTGACCCGAACCCTAATTTTGACCCAAACCCTAATTTTACCCAAACCCCTAATTCTAACCCTAATTCAAACCCTAAACCCTAATTTTGACCCAGAACCCTAATTTTGACCCGAAACCCTAAATTTTAACCCAAAACCCTAATTTTAACGCTATTTTGTCCCAAAAACCTATTTTAAACTCAAAACCCTAATTCAAACCCTAAACCCTAATTTTGATCCTCAACACTAAATTTAACCCAAAACCCTAATTGTGACCCGATGCCCTAATTTTGACACAAAACCCTAATTCTAACCCTATTTTGACCCAAAACCCTATTTTAAACTCAAAACCCTAATTCAAACCCTAAACCCTAATTTTGATCCTAAACCTTAAATTCGACCCAGAACCCTAATTTTTCCCATAACCCAAATTTTAACCCAAAACCCTAATTCTAACCCTATTTTTGACACAAAACCCTATTTTAAACTCAAAACCCAATTCAAACCCTAAACCCAAATTTGGACCCTAAACCCTAAATTTGACCTAGAACCCTAATTTTGACCCGAAACCCTAAATTTTAACCCAAAACCCTAATTTTAAAACTATTTTTGAACCAAAACACTATTTTAAAATCAAAACCTAATTCAAACCCTAAACCCTAATTTGTACCCTAAACCCTAAATTTGACCCAGAACCCTAATTTTGACCCGAAACCCTAATTTTACCCAAAAGCCTAATTCTAACCCTAATTCAAACCCTAAACCCTAATTTTGACCCGGAACCCTAATTTTAACCCGAAACCCTAATTTTAAACCAAAACCATTATTTTAACCCAAATCCCTAATTTGGACCCAAAACGCTAATTATAACCCTATTTTGATCCGAAACCCTAATTTTAAACCAAAACCCTAAATCAAACCCTATTTTTGACCTAAAACACTATTTTAAACTCAAATCCCTAATTCAAACCCTAAACCCTAATTTTGACCCTAAACCCAAAATTTGTCCCAAAAATCTAATTTTGACCCGAAGCCCTAATTTTAAACCACAACCCAAATTTTAACCCAAATTTTAATTTTGACCCAATACCCTAATTCTAACCCTATTTTTGACCCAAAATCCTAACTGGACCAATTTTTACATCTTTGGTCCTAATGGAGCCCAAATGGACTTGTTCGATCCTAATAGAGCCAAAATGCACTTTTTAGGTCATATAGGACCTAACTGGGCCACTTTGTACTTCTTTGGTCCTATTGGAGCACAAATGGACTTGTTTGATCCTAATAGAGTCCAAATAGACTTTTTAGGTCATACAGGACCTAACTGGGCCAATTTGTACTTCTTTGGTCCTAATGGAGCCCAAATGGACTTGTTTGACCATAATAGAGCCCAAATGGACTTGTTTGATCCTAATAGAGGCCAAATGGACTTGTTAGGTCATAAAGGACCTAACTGTGCCAATTTGTACTTCTTTGGTCCTATTGATGCCCAAATGGACTTGTTTGATCCTAATAGAGCCCAAATGCACTTTTTAGGTCATATAGGACCTAACTGGGCCATTTTGCACTTCTTTGGTCCTATTGGAGCCCAAATGGACTTGTTTGATCCTAATAGAGCCCAAATGGACTTTTTAAGTCATATAGGACCTAACTGGGCTAATTTGTACTACTTTGGTCCTAATGGAGCCCAAATGGACTTGTTTGATCCTAATAGAGCCTAAATGTACTTTTTAGGTCATATAGGACCTAATTGGGCCAATTTGTACTTCTTTGGTCCTAATGGAGCCCAAATGGACTTGTTTGATCCTAATAGAGCCCAAATGGACTTGTTTTATCCTAATAGAGCCCAAATGGACTTGTTAGGTCATAAAGGACCTAACTGTGCCAATTTGTACTTCATTGGTCCTCTTGGAGCACAAATGGACTTCTTTGATCCTAATAGAGCCCAAATGGACTTTTTAGGTCATATAGGACCTAGCTGGGCCAATTTGTACATCTTTGGTCCTAATGGAGCCCAAATGGACTTGTTTGATCCTAATAGAGCCCAAATGGACTTTTTAGGTCATATAGGACCTAACTGGGCCAATTTGAACTTCTTTGGTCCTATTGGAGCCCAAATGGACTTGTTTGATCCTAATAGAGCCCAACTGGACATTTTAGGTCATATAGGACCTAACTGGGCTAATTTGTACTTCTTTGGTCCTATTGGAGACCAAATGGACTTGTTTGATCCTAATTGAGTCCAACTGGACATTTTAGGTCATATAGGACCTAACTGGGCCAATTTGTACTTCTTTGGTCCTATTGGAGCCCAAATGGACTTGTTTGATCCTAATAGAGCCCAAATGGACTTTTTAGATCATATAGGACCTAACTGGGGCAATTTGTACTTAAATGCACTTTTTAGGTCATATAGGACCTAACTGGGCCAATTTGTACTTCTTTGGTCCTATTGGAGCCCAAATGGACTTGTTTGATCCTAATAGAGCCCAAATGCACTTTTTAGGTCATATAGGAACTAACTGGGCCAATTTGTACTTCTTTGGTCCTATTGGAGTCCAAATGCACTTGTTTGATCCTAATAGAGCCCAAATGAACTTTTTAGGTCATATAGGACCTATCTGGGCCAATTTGTACTACTTTGGTCCTATTGGACACCAAATAGACTTGTTTGATCCTAATAGAGCCCAAATGGACTATTTAGGTCATATCGGACCTAACTGGTCCAATTTGTACTTCTTTGGTCCTATTGGAGCCCAAATAGACTTGTTTGATCCTAATAGAGCCAAAATGTACTTTTTAGGTCATATAGGACCTAACTGTGCCAATTTGTACTTCTTTGGTCCTATTGGAGCCCAAATGGACTTGTTTGATCCAAATAGAGCCCAAATGGACTTTTTAGGTCATATAAGACCTAACTGGTCCAATTTGTACTTCTTTGGTCCTAATGGAGCCCAAATGGACTTGTTTGACCCTAATAGAGCCCAAATGGACTTGTTTGATCCTAATAGAGCCCAAATGGACTTGTTAGGTCATAAAGGACCTAACTGTGCCAATTTGTACTTCTTTGGTCCTATTGGAGCCCAAATGGACATGTTTGATCCTAATATAGCACAACTGCACTTTTTAGGTCGTATAGGACCAAACTGGGTCAATTTGTACTTCTTTGGTCCTATTGGAGCCCAAATGGACTTGTTTGATCCTAATAGAGCCCAAATGTACTTTTTAGGTCATATAGGACCTAACTGGGCCAATTTGTACTTCTTTGGTCCTATTGGAGCCCAAATGGACTTGTTTACTCCTAATAGAGCCCAACTGCACATTTTAGGTCATATAGGACCTAACTGGGCTAATTTGTACTTCTTTGGTCCTATTGGAGCCCAAATGGACTTGTTTGATCCTAATAGAGCCCAAATGAACTTTTTAGGTCATATAGGACCTAACTGGGCCAATTTGTACTTCTTTGGTCCTATTGGAGCCAAAATGGACTTGTTTGATCCTAATAGAGCCCAACTGGACATTTTAGGTCATATAGGACCTAACTGGGCTAATTTGTACTTCTTTGGTCCTATTGGAGCCCAAATGGACTTGTTTGATCCTAATTGAGCCCAACTGGACATTTTAGGTCATATAGGACCTAACTGGGCCAATTTATACTTCTTTGGTCCTATTGGAGCCTAAATGGACTTGTTTGATCCTAATAGAGCCCAAATGGACTTTTTACGTCATATAGGACCTAACTGGGCCAATTTGTACTTCTTTGGTCCTATTGGAGCCCAAATGGACTTGTTTGATCCTAATATAGCCCAAATGCACTTTTTAGATCATATAGGTCCTAACTGGGCCAATTTGTACTTCTTTGGTCCTATTGGAGCCCAAATGGACTTGTTTGATCCTAATAGAGCCCAAATGCACTTTTTAGATCATATAGGAACTAACTGGGCCAATTTGTACTTCTTTGGTCCTATTGGAGCCCAAACGGACTTGTTTGATCCTAATAGAGCCCAAATGAACTTTTTAGGTCTTATAGGACCTATCTGGGCCAATTTGTACTTCTTTGGTCCTATTGGACACCAAATGGACTAGTTTGATCCTAATAGAGCCCAAATGCACTTTTTAGGTCATATAGGTCCTAACTGGGCCAATTTGTACTTCTTTGGTCCTATTGGAGCCCAAATGGACTTGTTTGATCCTAATAGAGCCCAAATGAACTTTTTAGGTCTTATAGGACCTATCTGGGTCAATTTGTACTTCTTTGGTCCTATTGGACACCAAATGGACTAGTTTGATCCTAATAGAGCCCAAATGGACTATTTAGGTCATATCGGACCTAACAGGTCCAATTTGTACTTCTTTGGTCCTATTGGAGCCCAAATAAACTTTTTTGATCCTAATAGAGCCAAAATGCACTTTTTAGGTCATATAGGTCCTAACTGGGCCAATTTGTACTTCTTTGGTCCTATTGGAGCCCAAATGGACTTGTTTGATCCTAATAGAGCCCAAATGAACTTTTTAGGTCTTATAGGACCTATCTGGGCCAATTTGTACTTCTTTGGTCCTATTGGACACCAAATGGACTAGTTTGATCCTAATAGAGCCCAAATGGACTATTTAGGTCATATCGGACCTAACAGGTCCAATTTGTACTTCTTTGGTCCTATTGGAGCCCCAATAAACTTTTCTGATCCTAATAGAGCCAAAATGCACTTTTTAGGTCATATACGACCTAACTGGGCCAATTTGTACTTCTTTGGTCCTATGGGAGCCCAAATGGGCTTGTTTGATCGAAATAGAGCCCAAATGGACTTTTTAGGTCATGTAAGACCTAACTGGTCCAATTTGTACTTCTTTGGTCCTAATGGAGCCCAAATGGACTTGTTTGACCCAAATAGAGCCCAAATGGACTTTTTTGATCATAATAGAGCCCAAATGGACTTGGTAGGTCATAAAGGACCTAACTGTGCCAATTTGTACTTCTTTGGTCCTATTGGAGCCCAAATGGACTTGTTTGATCCTAATAGAGCCCAAATGCACTTTTTAGGTCATATAGGACCAAACTGGGTCAATTTGTACTTCTTTGGCCCTATTGGAGCCCAAATGGACTTGTTTGATCCTAATAGAGCCCAAATGTTCTTTTTAGGTCATATAGGACCTAACTGGACCAATTTGTACTTCTTTGGTCCTATTGGAGCCCAAATGGACTTGTTTACTCCTAATAGAGCCCAACTGGACATTTTAGGTCATATAGGACCTAACTGGGCTAATTTGTACTTCTTTGGTCCTATTGGAGCCCAAATGGACTTGTTTGATCCTAATAGAGCCCAAATTAACTTTTTAGGTCATATAGGACCTAACTGGGCCAATTTGTACTTCTTTGGTCCTATTGGAGCCCAAATGGACTTGTTTGATCCTAATAGAGCCCAACTGGACATTTTAGGTCATATAGGACCTAACTGGGCTAATTTGTACTTCTTTGGTCTTAATGGAACCCAAATGGACTTGTTGGATCCTAATTGAGCCCAACTGGACATTTTAGGTCATATAGGAACTAACTGGGCCAATTTGTACTTCTTTGGTCCTATTGGAGCCCAAACGGACTTGTTTGATCCTAATAGAGCCCAAATGAACTTTTTAGGTCTTATAGGACCAATCTCGGCCAATTTGTACTTCTTTGGTCCTATTGGACACCAAATGGACTAGTTTGATCCTAATAGAGCCCAAATGGACTATTTAGGTCATATAGGACCTAACTGTGCCAATTTGTACTTCTTTGGTCCTATTGGAGCCCAAATGGGCTTGTTTGATCCAAATAGAGCCCAAATGGACTTTTTAGGTCATATAAGACCTAACTGGTCCAATTTGTACTTCTTTGGTCCTAATGGAGCCCAAATGGACTTGTTTGACCCTAATAGAGCCCAAATGGACTTTTTTGATTCTAATAGAGCCCAAATGGACTTGGTAGGTCATAAAGGATCTAACTGTGCCAATTTGAAATTCTTTGGTCCTATTGGAGCCCAAATGGACTTGTTTGATCCTAATAGAGCCCAAATGCACTTTTTAGGTCATATAGGACCAAATTGGGTCAATTTGTACTTCTTTGGTCCTATTGGAGCCCAAATGGACTTGTTTGATCCTAATAGAGCCCAAATGTACTTTTTAGGTCATATAGGACCTAACTGGGCCAATTTGTACTTCTTTGGTCCTATTGGAGCCCAAATGGACTTGTTTGATCCTAATAGAGCCCAACTGGACATTTTAGGTCATATAGGACCTAACTGGGCTAATTTGTACTTCTTTGGTCCTATTGGAGCCCAAATGGACTTGTTTGATCCTAATAGAGCCCAAATGTACTTTTTAGGTCATATAGGACCTAACTGGGTCAATTTGTACTTCTTTGGTCCTATTGGAGCCCAAATGGACTTGTTTGATCCTAATAGAGCCCAACTGGACATTTTAGGTCATATAGGACCTAACTGGGCTAATTTGTACTTCTTTGGTCCTATTGGAGCCCAAATGGACTTGTTTGATGCTAATAGAGCCCAAATGAACTTTTTAGGTCATATAGGACCTAACTGGGCCAATTTGTACTTCTTTGGTCCTATTGGAGCCCAAATGGACTTGTTTGATCCAAATAGAGCCCAAATGGACTTTTTAGGTCATATAAGACCTAACCGGTCAAATTTGTACTTCTTTGGTCCTAATGGAGCCCAAATGGACGTTTTTGACCCTAATAGAGCCCAAATGGACTTGTTTGATCCTAATTGAGACCAAATGGACTTGTTAGGTCATAAAGGACCTAACTGTGCCAATTTGTACTTCATTGGTCCTATTGGAGCCCAAATGGACTTGTTTGATCCTAATAGAGTCCAAATGCACTTTTTAGGTCGTATAGGACCTAACTGGGCCAATTTGTACTTCTTTGGTCCTATTGGAGCCAAAATGGACTAGTTTGATCCTAATAGAGCCCAAATGGAATTTTTAGGTCATATAGGACCTAACTGAGCCAATTTATATTTCTTTGGTCCTAATGGAGCCCAAATGGACTTGTTTGATCCTAATAGAGCCCAAATGGACTTGTTTGATGCTAATAGAGCCCAAATGGATTTGTTAGGTCATAAAGGACCTAACTGTGCCAATTTGTACTTCTTTGGTCCTATTGGAGTCCAAATGGACTTGTTTGATCTTAATAGAGCCCAAATGGACTTTTTAGGTCATATAGGACCTAATTGGGCAAATTTGTACTTCTTTGGTCCTACTGGAGCCCAAATGGACTTGTTTGGCCCTAATAGAGCCCAAATGGACTTGTTTGATCCTAATAGAGCCCAAATGGACTTGTTAGGTCATAAAAGACCTAACTGTGCCAATTTGTACTTCTTTGGTCCTATTGGAGCCCAAACGGACTTGTTTGATCCTAATAGAGCCCAAATGGACATTTTAGTTCATATAGGACCTAACTGGGCCAATTTGTACATCTTTGGTCCTAATGGAGCCCAAATGGACTTGTTTGATCCTAATAGAGCCCAAATGGTCTTTTTAGGTCATATAGGACCTAACTGGGCCAATTTGTACTTCTTTGGTCCTATTGGAGCCCAAATGGACTTGTTTGATCCTAATAGAGCCCAACTGGACATTTTTGGTCATGTAGGACCTAACTGGGCCAATTTGTACTTCTTTGGTCCTATTGGAGCCCAAATGGACTTGTTTGATCCTAATAGAGCCCAAATGCACTTTTTAGGTCATATAGGATCTAACTGGGCCAATTTGTATTTCTTTGGTCCTATTGGAGCCCAAATGGACTTGTTTGATCCTAATAGAGCCCAAATGAACTTTTTAGGTCATATAGGACCTATCTGGGACAATTTGTACTTCTTTGGTTCTATTGGACACCAAATGGACTTGTTTGATCCTAATAGAGCCCAAATGGACTATTTAGGTCATATCGGACCTAACTGGTCCAATTTGTTCTTCTTTGGTCATTTTGTAGCCCAAATAGACTTGTTTGATCCTAATAGAGCCAAAATGCACTTTTTAGGTCATATAGGACCTAACTGGGCCAATTTTTACTTCTTTGGTCCTATTGGAGCCCAAATGGACTTGTTTGATCCAAATAGAGCCCCAATGGACTTTTTAGGTCATATAAGACCTAACCGGTCCAATTTGTACTTCTTTGGTCCTAATGGAGCCCAAATGGACGTTTTTGACCCTAATAGAGCCCAAATGGACTTGTTTGATCCTAATTGAGACCAAATGGACTTGTTAGGTCATAAAGGACCTAACTGTGCCAATTTGTACTTCTTTGGTCCTATTGGAGCCCAAATGGACTTGTTTGATCCTAATAGAGTCCAAATGCACTTTTTAGGTCGTATAGGACCTAACTGGGCCAATTTGTACTTCTTTGGTCCTATTGGAGCCAAAATGGACTAGTTTGATCCTAATAGAGCCCAAATGGAATTTTTAGGTCATATAGGACCTAACTGAGCCAATTTATATTTCTTTGGTCCTAATGGAGCCCAAATGGACTTGTTTGATCCTAATAGAGCCCAAATGGACTTGTTTGATGCTAATAGAGCCCAAATGGATTTGTTAGGTCTTATAGGACCATTCTCGGCCAATTTGTACTTCTTTGGTCCTATTGGACACCAAATGGACTAGTTTGATCCTAATAGAGCCCAAATGGACTATTTAGGTCATATCGGACCTAACTGGTCCAATTTGTACTTCTTTGGTCCTATTGGAGCCCAAATAAACTTTTTTGATCCTAATAGAGCCAAAATGCACTTTTTAGGTCATATAGGACCTAACTGTGCCAATTTGTACTTCTTTGGTCCTATTTGAGCCCAAATGGGCTTGTTTGATCCAAATAGAGCCCAAATGGACTTTTTAGGTCATATAAGACCTAACTGGTCCAATTTGTACTTCTTTGGTCCTAATGGAGCCCAAATGGACTTGTTTGACCCTAATAGAGCCCAAATGGACTTTTTTGATTCTAATAGAGCCCAAATGGACTTGGTAGGTCATAAAGGACCTAACTGTGCCAATTTGAAATTCTTTGGTCCTATTGGAGCCCAAATGGACTTGTTTGATCCTAATAGAGCCCAAATGCACTTTTTAGGTCATATAGGACCAAATTGGGTCAATTTGTACTTCTTTGGTCCTATTGGAGCCCAAATGGACTTGTTTGATCCTAATAGAGCCCAAATGTACTTTTTAGGTCATATAGGACCTAACTGGGCCAATTTGTACTTCTTTGGTCCTATTGGAGCCCAAATGGACTTGTTTGATCCTAATAGAGCCCAACTGGACATTTTAGGTCATATAGGACCTAACTGGGCTAATTTGTACTTCTTTGGTCCTATTGGAGCCCAAATGGACTTGTTTGATCCTAATAGAGCCCAAATGTACTTTTTAGGTCATATAGGACCTAACTGGGTCAATTTGTACTTCTTTGGTCCTATTGGAGCCCAAATGGACTTGTTTGATCCTAATAGAGCCCAACTGGACATTTTAGGTCATATAGGACCTAACTGGGCTAATTTGTACTTCTTTGGTCCTATTGGAGCCCAAATGGACTTGTTTGATCCTAATAGAGCCCAAATGTACTTTTTAGGTCATATAGGACCTAACTGGGTCAATTTGTACTTCTTTGGTCCTATTGGAGCCCAAATGGACTTGTTTGATTCTAATAGAGCCCAACTGGACATTTTAGGTCATATAGGACCTAACTGGGCTAATTTGTACTTCTTTGGTCCTATTGGAGCCCAAATGGACTTGTTTGATGCTAATAGAGCCCAAATGAACTTTTTAGGTCATATAGGACCTAACTGGGCCAATTTGTACTTCTTTGGTCCTATTGGAGCCCAAATGGACTTGTTTGATCCAAATAGAGCCCAAATGGACTTTTTAGGTCATATAAGACCTAACCGGTCCAATTTGTACTTCTTTGGTCCTAATGGAGCCCAAATGGACGTTTTTGACCCTAATAGAGCCCAAATGGACTTGTTTGATCCTAATTGAGACCAAATGGACTTGTTAGGTCATAAAGGACCTAACTGTGCCAATTTGTACTTCATTGGTCCTATTGGAGCCCAAATGGACTTGTTTGATCCTAATAGAGTCCAAATGCACTTTTTAGGTCGTATAGGACCTAACTGGGCCAATTTGTACTTCTTTGGTCCTATTGGAGCCAAAATGGACTAGTTTGATCCTAATAGAGCCCAAATGGAATTTTTAGGTCATATAGGACCTAACTGAGCCAATTTATATTTCTTTGGTCCTAATGGAGCCCAAATGGACTTGTTTGATCCTAATAGAGCCCAAATGGACTTGTTTGATGCTAATAGAGCCCAAATGGATTTGTTAGGATATAAAGGACCTAACTGTGCCAATTTGTACTTCTTTGGTCCTATTGGAGTCCAAATGGACTTGTTTGATCTTAATAGAGCCCAAATGGACTTTTTAGGTCATATAGGACCTAATTGGGCAAATTTGTACTTCTTTGGTCCTACTGGAGCCCAAATGGACTTGTTTGGCCCTAATAGAGCCCAAATGGACTTGTTTGATCCTAATAGAGCCCAAATGGACTTGTTAGGTCATAAAAGACCTAACTGTGCCAATTTGTACTTCTTTGGTCCTATTGGAGCCCAAACGGACTTGTTTGATCCTAATAGAGCCCAAATGGACTTTTTAGTTCATATAGGACCTAACTGGGCCAATTTGTACATCTTTGGTCCTAATGGAGCCCAAATGGACTTGTTTGATCCTAATAGAGCCCAAATGGTCTTTTTAGGTCATATAGGACCTAACTGGGCCAATTTGTACTTCTTTGGTCCTATTGGAGCCCAAATGGACTTGTTTGATCCTAATAGAGCCCAACTGGACATTTTTGGTCATGTAGGACCTAACTGGGCCAATTTGTACTTCTTTGGTCCTATTGGAGCCCAAATGGACTTGTTTGATCCTAATAGAGCCCAAATGCACTTTTTAGGTCATATAGGACCTAACTGGGCCAATTTGTACTTCTTTGGTCCTATTGGAGCCCAAATGGACTTGTTTGATCCTAATAGAGCCCAACTGGACATTTTAGGTCATATAGGACCTAACTGGGCTAATTTGTACTTCTTTGGTCCTATTGGAGCCCAAATGGACTTGTTTGATGCTAATAGAGCCCAAATGAACTTTTTAGGTCATATAGGACCTAACTGGGCCAATTTGTACTTCTTTGGTCCTATTGGAGCCCAAATGGACTTGTTTGATCCAAATAGAGCCCAAATGGACTTTTTAGGTCATATAAGACCTAACCGGTCCAATTTGTACTTCTTTGGTCCTAATGGATCCCAAATGGACGTTTTTGACCCTAATAGAGCCCAAATGGACTTGTTTGATCCTAATTGAGACCAAATGGACTTGTTAGGTCATAAAGGACCTAACTGTGCCAATTTGTACTTCTTTGGTCCTATTGGAGCCCAAATGGACTTGTTTGATCCTAATAGAGTCCAAATGCACTTTTTAGGTCGTATAGGACCTAACTGGGCCAATTTGTACTTCTTTGGTCCTATTGGAGCCAAAATGGACTAGTTTGATCCTAATAGAGCCCAAATGGAATTTTTAGGTCATATAGGACCTAACTGAGCCAATTTATATTTCTTTGGTCCTAATGGAGCCCAAATGGACTTGTTTGATCCTAATAGAGCCCAAATGGACTTGTTTGATGCTAATAGAGCCCAAATGGATTTGTTAGGTCATAAAGGACCTAACTGTGCCAATTTGTACTTCTTTGGTCCTATTGGAGTCCAAATGGACTTGTTTGATCTTAATAGAGCCCAAATGGACTTTTTAGGTCATATAGGACCTAATTGGGCAAATTTGTACTTCTTTGGTCCTACTGGAGCCCAAATGGACTTGTTTGGCCCTAATAGAGCCCAAATGGACTTGTTTGATCCTAATAGAGCCCAAATGGACTTGTTAGGTCATAAAAGACCTAACTGTGCCAATTTGTACTTCTTTGGTCCTATTGGAGCCCAAACGGACTTGTTTGATCCTAATAGAGCCCAAATGGACTTTTTAGTTCATATAGGACCTAACTGGGCCAATTTGTACATCTTTGGTCCTAATGGAGCCCAAATGGACTTGTTTGATCCTAATAGAGCCCAAATGGTCTTTTTAGGTCATATAGGACCTAACTGGGCCAATTTGTACTTCTTTGGTCCTATTGGAGCCCAAATGGACTTGTTTGATCCTAATAGAGCCCAACTGGACATTTTTGGTCATGTAGGACCTAACTGGGCCAATTTGTACTTCTTTGGTCCTATTGGAGCCCAAATGGACTTGTTTGATCCTAATAGAGCCCAAATGCACTTTTTAGGTCATATAGGACCTAACTGGGCCAATTTGTACTTCTTTGGTCCTATTGGAGCCCAAATGGACTTGTTTGATCCTAATAGAGCCCAACTGGACATTTTAGGTCATATAGGACCTAACTGGGCTAATTTGTACTTCTTTGGTCCTATTGGAGCCCAAATGGACTTGTTTGATGCTAATAGAGCCCAAATGAACTTTTTAGGTCATATAGGACCTAACTGGGCCAATTTGTACTTCTTTGGTCCTATTGGAGCCCAAATGGACTTGTTTGATCCAAATAGAGCCCAAATGGACTTTTTAGGTCATATAAGACCTAACCGGTCCAATTTGTACTTCTTTGGTCCTAATGGAGCCCAAATGGACGTTTTTGACCCTAATAGAGCCCAAATGGACTTGTTTGATCCTAATTGAGACCAAATGGACTTGTTAGGTCATAAAGGACCTAACTGTGCCAATTTGTAATTCTTTGGTCCTATTGGAGCCCAAATGGACTTGTTTGATCCTAATAGAGTCCAAATGCACTTTTTAGGTCGTATAGGACCTAACTGGGCCAATTTGTACTTCTTTGGTCCTATTGGAGCCAAAATGGACTAGTTTGATCCTAATAGAGCCCAAATGGAATTTTTAGGTCATATAGGACCTAACTGAGCCAATTTATATTTCTTTGGTCCTAATGGAGCCCAAATGGACTTGTTTGATCCTAATAGAGCCCAAATGGACTTGTTTGATGCTAATAGAGCCCAAATGGATTTGTTAGGTCATAAAGGACCTAACTGTGCCAATTTGTACTTCTTTGGTCCTATTGGAGTCCAAATGGACTTGTTTGATCTTAATAGAGCCCAAATGGACTTTTTAGGTCATATAGGACCTAATTGGGCAAATTTGTACTTCTTTGGTCCTACTGGAGCCCAAATGGACTTGTTTGGCCCTAATAGAGCCCAAATGGACTTGTTTGATCCTAATAGAGCCCAAATGGACTTGTTAGGTCATAAAAGACCTAACTGTGCCAATTTGTACTTCTTTGGTCCTATTGGAGCCCAAACGGACTTGTTTGATCCTAATAGAGCCCAAATGGACTTTTTAGTTCATATAGGACCTAACTGGGCCAATTTGTACATCTTTGGTCCTAATGGAGCCCAAATGGACTTGTTTGATCCTAATAGAGCCCAAATGGTCTTTTTAGGTCATATAGGACCTAACTGGGCCAATTTGGACTTGTTCGGTCCTATTGGAGCCCAAATGGACTTGTTTGATCCTAATAGAGCCCAACTGGACATTTTTGGTCATGTAGGACCTAACTGGGCCAATTTGTACTTCTTTGTTCCTATTGGAGCCCAAATGGACTTGTTTGATCCTAATAGAGCCCAAATGCACTTTTTAGGTCATATAGGACCTAACTGGGCCAATTTGTATTTCTTTGGTCCTATTGGAGCCCAAATGGACTTGTTTGATCCTAATAGAGCCCAAATGAACTTTTTAGGTCATATAGGACCTATCTGAGCCAATTTGTACTTCTTTGGTTCTATTGGACACCAAATGGACTTGTTTGATCCTAATAGAGCCCAAATGGACTATTTAGGTCATATCGGACCTAACTGGTCCAATTTGTTCTTCTTTGGTCATTTTGTAGCCCAAATAGACTTGTTTGATCCTAATAGAGCCAAAATGCACTTTTTAGGTCATATAGGACCTAACTGGGCCAATTTGTACTTCTTTGGTCCTATTGGAGCCCAAATGGACTTGTTTGATCCAAATAGAGCCCCAATGGACTTTTTAGGTCATATAAGACCTAACTGGTCCAACTTGTACTTCTTTGGTCCTAATGGAGCCCAAATGGTCATGTTTGACCCTAATAGAGCCCAAATGGACTTGTTTGATCCTAATAGAGCCCAAATGGACTTGTTAGGTCATAAAGGACCTTACTATGCCAATTTGTACTTCTTTGGTCCTATTGGATCCCAAATGGACTTGTTTGATCCTAATAGAGCCCAAATGCACTTTTTAGGCCATATAGGACCTAATCTGTGCCAATTTGTACTTCTTTGGTCCTATTGGAGCCCAAATGGACTTGTTTGATCCTAATAGAGCCCAAATGGACTTTTTAGGTCATATAGGACCTAACTGAGCCAATTTGTATTTCTTTGGTCCTAACGGAGCCCAAATGGACTTGTTTGACCCTAATAGAGCCCAAATGGACTTGTTTGATCCTAATAGATGCCAAATGGACTTGTTAGGTCATAAAGGACCTAACTGTGGCAATTTGTACTTCTTTGGTCCTATTGGAGCCCAAATGGACTTGTTTGATCTTAATAGAGCCCAAATGGACTTTTAAGGTCATATAGGACCTAATTGGGTCAATTTGTACTTCTTTGGTCCTACTAGAGCCCAAATGGACTTGTTTGACCCTAATGGAGCCCAAATGGACTTGTTTGATCCTAATAGAGCCCAAATGGACTTGTTAGGTCATAAAGGACCTAACTGTGCCAATTAGTACTTCTTTGGTCCTATTGGAGCCCAAACGGACTTGTTTGATCCTAATAGAGCCCAAATGGACTTTTTAGGTCATATAGGACCTAACTGGGACAATTTGTACATCTTTGGTCCTAATGGAGCCCAAATGGACTTGTTTGATCCTAATAAAGCCCAAATGGTCTTTTTAGTTCATATAGGACCTAACTGGGCAAATTTGTACTTCTTTGGTCCTATTGGAGCCCAAATGGACTTGTTTGATCCTAATAGAGCCCAACTAGACATTTTAGGTCATATAGGACCTAACTGGGCTAATTTGTACTTCTTTGGTCCTATTGGAGCCCAAATGGACTTGTTTGATCCTAATAGAGCCCAAATGCACTTTTTAGGTCATATAGGACCTAACTGGGCCAATTTGTACTTCTTTGGTCCTATTGGAGCCCAAATGGACTTGTTTGATCCTAATAGAGCCCAACTGGACATTTTAGGTCATATAGGACCTAACTGGGCTAATTTGTACTTCTTTGGTCCTATTGGAGCCCAAATGGACTTGTTTGATGCTAATAGAGCCCAAATGAACTTTTTAGGTCATATAGGACCTAACTGGGCCAATTTATACTTCTTTGGTCCTATTGGAGCCCAAATGGACTTGTTTGATCCAAATAGAGCCCAAATGGACTTTTTAGGTCATATAAGACCTAACCGGTCCAATTTGTACTTCTTTGGTCCTAATGGAGCCCAAATGGACGTTTTTTACCCTAATAGAGCCCAAATGGACTTGTTTGATCCTAATAGAGCCCAAATGGACTTTTTAGTTCATATAGGACCTAACTGGGCCAATTTGTACATCTTTGGTCCTAATGGAGCCCAAATGGACTTGTTTGATCCTAATAGAGCCCAAATGGTCTTTTTAGGTCATATAGGACCTAACTGGGCCAATTTGTACTTCTTTGGTCCTATTGGAGCCCAAATGGACTTGTTTGATCCTAATAGAGCCCAACTGGACATTTTTGGTCATGTAGGACCTAACTGGGCCAATTTGTACTTCTTTGGTCCTATTGGAGCCCAAATGGACTTGTTTGATCCTAATAGAGCCCAAATGCACTTTTTAGGTCATATAGGACCTAACTGGGCCAATTTGTACTTCTTTGGTCCTATTGGAGCCCAAATGGACTTGTTTGATCCTAATAGAGCCCAACTGGACATTTTAGGTCATATAGGACCTAACTGGGCCAATTTGTACTTCTTTGGTTCTATTGGACACCAAATGGACTTGTTTGATCCTAATAGAGCCCAAATGGACTATTTAGGTCATATCGGACCTAACTGGTCCAATTTGTTCTTCTTTGGTCATTTTGTAGCCCAAATAGACTTGTTTGATCCTAATAGAGCCAAAATGCACTTTTTAGGTCATATAGGACCTAACTGGGCCAATTTGTACTTCTTTGGTCCTATTGGAGCCCAAATGGACTTGTTTGATCCAAATAGAGCCCCAATGGACTTTTTAGGTCATATAAGACCTAACTGGTCCAACTTGTACTTCTTTGGTCCTAATGGAGCCCAAATGGTCATGTTTGACCCTAATAGAGCCCAAATGGACTTGTTTGATCCTAATAGAGCCCAAATGGACTTGTTAGGTCATAAAGGACCTTACTATGCCAATTTGTACTTCTTTGGTCCTATTGGATCCCAAATGGACTTGTTTGATCCTAATAGAGCCCAAATGCACTTTTTAGGCCATATAGGACCTAACTGTGCCAATTTGTACTTCTTTGGTCCTATTGGAGCCCAAATGGACTTGTTTGATCCTAATAGAGCCCAAATGGACTTTTTAGGTCATATAGGACCTAACTGAGCCAATTTGTATTTCTTTGGTCCTAACGGAGCCCAAATGGACTTGTTTGACCCTAATAGAGCCCAAATGGACTTGTTTGATCCTAATAGAGGCCAAATGGACTTGTTAGGTCATAAAGGACCTAACTGTGGCAATTTGTACTTCTTTGGTCCTATTGGAGCCCAAATGGACTTGTTTGATCTTAATAGAGCCCAAATGGACTTTTAAGGTCATATAGGACCTAATTGGGTCAATTTGTACTTCTTTGGTCCTACTAGAGCCCAAATGGACTTGTTTGACCCTAATGGAGCCCAAATGGACTTGTTTGATCCTAATAGAGCCCAAATGGACTTGTTAGGTCATAAAGGACCTAACTGTGCCAATTAGTACTTCTTTGGTCCTATTGGAGCCCAAACGGACTTGTTTGATCCTAATAGAGCCCAAATGGACTTTTTAGGTCATATAGGACCTAACTGGGCCAATTTGTACATCTTTGGTCCTAATGGAGCCCAAATGGACTTGTTTGATCCTAATAAAGCCCAAATGGTCTTTTTAGTTCATATAGGACCTAACTGGGCAAATTTGTACTTCTTTGGTCCTATTGGAGCCCAAATGGATTTGTTTGATCCTAATAGAGCCCAAATGGACTTTTTAGGTCATAAAGGACCTAACTGGGCCAATTTGAACATCTTTGGTCCTATTGGAGCCCAAATGGACTTGTTTGATCCTAATAGAGCCCAAATGGACTTTTTAGGTCATATAGGACCTAACTGGGCCAATTTGTACATCTTTGGTCCTATTGGAGCCCAAATGGACTTGTTTGATCCTAATAGAGCCCAAATGAACTTTTTAAGTCATAGAGGACCTAACTAGGCTAATTTGTACTACTTTGGTCCTAATGGAGCCCAAATGGACTTGTTTGATCCTAATAGAGCCTAAATGAACTTTTTAGGTCATATAGGACCTAACTGGGCCAATTTGTACATCTTTGGTCCTAATGGAGCCCAAATGGACTTGTTTGATCCTAATAGAGCCCAAATGGACTTTTTAGGTCATATAGGACCTCACTGGGCCAATTTGTACCGCTTTGGTCCTATTGGTGCCCAAATGGACTTGTTTGATCCTAATAGAGCCCAACTGGACATTTTAGGTCATATAGGACCTAACTGGGCGAATTTGTACTTCTTTGGTTCTATTGGACACCAAATGGACTTGTTTGATCCTAATAGAGCCCAAATGGACTATTTAGGTCATATCGGACCTAACTGGTCCAATTTGTTCTTCTTTGGTCATTTTGTAGCCCAAATAGACTTGTTTGATCCTAATAGAGCCAAAATGCACTTTTTAGGTCATATAGGACCTAACTGGGCCAATTTGTACTTCTTTGGTCCTATTGGAGCCCAAATGGACTTGTTTGATCCAAATAGAGCCCCAATGGACTTTTTAGGTCATATAAGACCTAACTGGTCCAACTTGTACTTCTTTGGTCCTAATGGAGCCCAAATGGTCATGTTTGACCCTAATAGAGCCCAAATGGACTTGTTTGATCCTAATAGAGCCCAAATGGACTTGTTAGGTCATAAAGGACCTTACTATGCCAATTTGTACTTCTTTGGTCCTATTGGATCCCAAATGGACTTGTTTGATCCTAATAGAGCCCAAATGCACTTTTTAGGCCATATAGGACCTAACTGTGCCAATTTGTACTTCTTTGGTCCTATTGGAGCCCAAATGGACTTGTTTGATCCTAATAGAGCCCAAATGGACTTTGATTTACATATAGGACCTAACTGAGCCAATTTGTATTTCTTTGGTCCTAACGGAGCCCAAATGGACTTGTTTGACCCTAATAGAGCCCAAATGGACTTGTTTGATCCTAATAGAGGCCAAATGGACTTGTTAGGTCATAAAGGACCTAACTGTGGCAATTTGTACTTCTTTGGTCCTATTGGAGCCCAAATGGACTTGTTTGATCTTAATAGAGCCCAAATGGACTTTTAAGGTCATATAGGACCTAATTGGGTCAATTTGTACTTCTTTGGTCCTACTAGAGCCCAAATGGACTTGTTTGACCCTAATGGAGCCCAAATGGACTTGTTTGATCCTAATAGAGCCCAAATGGACTTGTTAGGTCATAAAGGACCTAACTGTGCCAATTAGTACTTCTTTGGTCCTATTGGAGCCCAAACGGACTTGTTTGATCCTAATAGAGCCCAAATGGACTTTTTTAGGTCATATAGGACCTAACTGGGCCAATTTGTACATCTTTGGTCCTAATGGAGCCCAAATGGACTTGTTTGATCCTAATAAAGCCCAAATGGTCTTTTTAGTTCATATAGGACCTAACTGGGCAAATTTGTACTTCTTTGGTCCTATTGGAGCCCAAATGGATTTGTTTGATCGTAATAGAGCCCAAAATGGACTTTTTAGGTCATAAAGGACCTAATCTGGGCCAATTTGAACATCTTTGGTCCTATTGGAGCCCAAATGGACTTGTTTGATCCTAATAGAGCCCAAATGGACTTTTTAGGTCATATAGGACCTAACTGGGCCAATTTGTACATCTTTGGTCCTATTGGAGCCCAAATGGACTTGTTTGATCCTAATAGAGCCCAAATGAACTTTTTAAGTCATAGAGGACCTAACTAGGCTAATTTGTACTACTTTGGTCCTAATGGAGCCCAAATGGACTTGTTTGATCCTAATAGAGCCTAAATGAACTTTTTAGGTCATATAGGACCTAACTGGGCCAATTTGTACATCTTTGGTCCTAATGGAGCCCAAATGGACTTGTTTGATCCTAATAGAGCCCAAATGGACTTTTTAGGTCATATAGGACCTCACTGGGCCAATTTGTACCGCTTTGGTCCTATTGGTGCCCAAATGGACTTGTTTGATCCTAATAGAGCCCAACTGGACATTTTAGGTCATATAGGACCTAACTGGGCGAATTTGTACTTCTTTGGTCCTATTGGAGCCCAAATGGACTTGTTTGATCTTAATAGAGCCCAAATGGACTTTTTAGGTCATATAGGACCTAATTGGGTCAATTTGTACTTCTTTGGTCCTACTAGAGCCCAAATGGACTTGTTTGACCCTAATGGAGCCCAAATGGACTTGTTTGATCCTAATAGAGCCCAAATGGACTTGTTAGGTCATAAAGGACCTAACTGTGCCAATTAGTACTTCTTTGGTCCTATTGGAGCCCAAACGGACTTGTTTGATCCTAATAGAGCCCAAATGGACTTTTTAGGTCATATAGGACCTAACTGGGCCAATTTGTACATCTTTGGTCCTAATGGAGCCCAAATGGACTTGTTTGATCCTAATAAAGCCCAAACGGTCTTTTTAGTTCATATAGGACCTAACTGGGCAAATTTGTACTTCTTTGGTCCTATTGGAGCCCAAATGGATTTGTTTGATCCTAATAGAGCCCAAATGGACTTTTTAGGTCATAAAGGACCTAACTGGGCCAATTTGAACATCTTTGGTCCTATTGGAGCCCAAATGGACTTGTTTGATCCTAATAGAGCCCAAATGGACTTTTTAGGTCATATAGGACCTAACTGGGCCAATTTGTACATCTTTGGTCCTATTGGAGCCCAAATGGACTTGTTTGATCCTAATAGAGCCCAAATGGACTTTTTAGGTCATATAGGACCTAACTGGGCCAATTTGTACATCTTTGGTCCTAATGGAGCCCAAATGGACTTGTTTGATCCTAATAGAGCCCAAATGGTCTTTTTAGGTCATATAGGACCTAACTGGGCCAATTTGTACTTCTTTGGTCCTATTGAAGCCCAAATGGACTTGTTTGATCCTAATAGAGCCCAACTGGACATTTTTGGTCATGTAGGACCTAACTGGGCCAATTTGTACTTCTTTGGTCCTATTGGAGCCCAAATGGACTTGTTTGATCCTAATAGAGCCCAAATGCACTTTTTAGGTCATATAGGACCTAACTGGGCCAATTTGTACTTCTTTGGTCCTATTGGAGCCCAAATGGACTTGTTTGATCCTAATAGAGCCCAAATGAACTTTTTAGGTCATATAGGACCTATCTGGGCCAATTTGTACTACTTTGGTTCTATTGGACACCAAATGGACTTGTTTGATCCTAATAGAGCCCAAATGGACTATTTAGGTCATATCGGACCTAACTGGTCCAATTTGTTCTTCTTTGGTCATTTTGTAGCCCAAATAGACTTGTTTGATCCTAATAGAGCCAAAATGCACTTTTTAGGTCATATAGGACCTAACTGGGCCAATTTGTACTTCTTTGGTCCTATTGGAGCCCAAATGGACTTGTTTGATCCAAATAGAGCCCTAATGGACTTTTTAGGTCATATAAGACCTAACTGGTCCAACTTGTACTTCTTTGGTCCTAATGGAGCCCAAATGGTCATGTTTGACCCTAATAGAGCCCAAATGGACTTGTTTGATCCTAATAGAGCCCAAATGGACTTGTTAGGTCATAAAGGACCTAAATATGCCAATTTGTACTTCTTTGGTCCTATTGGATCCCAAATGGACTTGGTTGATCCTAATAGAGCCCAAATGCACTTTTTAGGCCATATAGGACCTAAGTGTGCCAATTTGTACTTCTTTGGTCCTATTGGAGCCCAAATGGACTTGTTTGATCCTAATAGAGCCCAAATGGACTTTTTAGGTCATATAGGACCTAACTGAGCCAATTTGTATTTCTTTGGTCCTAACGGAGCCCAAATGGACTTGTTTGACCCTAATAGAGCCCAAATGGACTTGTTTGATCCTAATAGAGGCCAAATGGACTTGTTAGGTCATAAAGGACCTAACTGTGGCAATTTGTACTTCTTTGGTCCTATTGGAGCCCAAATGGACTTGTTTGATCTTAATAGAGCCCAAATGGACTTTTTAGGTCATATAGGACCTAATTGGGTCAATTTGTACTTCTTTGGTCCTACTAGAGCCCAAATGGACTTGTTTGACCCTAATGGAGCCCAAATGGACTTGTTTGATCCTAATAGAGCCCAAATGGACTTGTTAGGTCATAAAGGACCTAACTGTGCCAATTAGTACTTCTTTGGTCCTATTGGAGCCCAAACGGACTTGTTTGATCCTAATAGAGCCCAAATGGACTTTTTAGGTCATATAGGACCTAATCTGGGCCAATTTGTACATCTTTGGTGCTTATGGTTCCCAAATTGACTTGTTTGATCCTTATAAAGCCCAAACGGTCTTTTTAGTTCATATAGGACCTAATCTGGGCAAATTTGTACTTCTTTGGTCCTATTGGAGCCCAAATGGATTTGTTTGATCCTAATAGAGCCCAAATGGACTTTTTAGGTCATAAAGGACCTAACTGGGCCAATTTGAACATCTTTGGTCCTATTGGAGCCCAAATGGACTTGTTTGATCCTAATAGAGCCCAAATGGACTTTTTAGGTCATATAGGACCTAACTGGGCCAATTTGTACATCTTTGGTCCTATTGGAGCCCAAATGGACTTGTTTGATCCTAATAGAGCCCAAATGGACTTTTTAGGTCATATAGGACCTAACTGGGCCAATTTGTACATCTTTGGTCCTAATGGAGCCCAAATGGACTTGTTTGATCCTAATAGAGCCCAAATGGTCTTTTTAGGTCATATAGGACCTAACTGGGCCAATCTGTACTTCTTTGGTCCTATTGAAGCCCAAATGGACTTGTTTGATCCTAATAGAGCCCAACTGGACATTTTTGGTCATGTAGGACCTAACTGGGCCAATTTGTACTTCTTTGGTCCTATTGGAGCCCAAATGGACTTGTTTGATCCTAATAGAGCCCAAATGCACTTTTTAGGTCATATAGGACCTAACTGGGCCAATTTGTACTTCTTTGGTCCTATTGGAGCCCAAATGGACTTGTTTGATCCTAATAGAGCCCAAATGAACTTTTTAGGTCATATAGGACCTATCTGGGCCAATTTGTACCTCTTTGGTTCTATTGGACACCAAATGGGCTTGTTTGATCCTAATAGAGCCCAAATGGACTATTTAGGTCATATCGGACCTAACTGGTCCAATTTGTACATCTTTGGTCCTAATGGAGCCCAAATGGACTTGTTTGATCCTAATAGAGCCCAAATGCACTTTTTAGGTCATATAGGAACTAACTGGGCCAATTTGTACTTCTTTGGTCCTATTGGAGCCCAAACGGACTAGTTTTATCCTAATAGAGCCCAAATGAACTTTTTGAGGTCATATAGGACCTATCTGGGCCAATTTGAACTTCTTTGGTCCTATTGGACACCAAATGGACGTGTTTGATGGTAATAGAGCACAAATGGAGTTTTTTGGTCATATCAGACCTAACTGGTCCAATTTGTACTTCTTTGGTCCTATTGGAGCCCAAATAAACTTTTTTGATCCTAACAGAGCCAAAATGCACTTTTTAGGTCATATGGGACCTAACTGGGCCAATTTGTACTTCTTCGGTCCTATTGGAGCCCAAATGGGCTTGTTTGACCCAAATAGAGCCCAAATGGACTTTTTAGGTCATATAAGACCTAACTGGTCCAATTTGTACTTCTTTGGTCCTAATGGAGCCCAAATGGACTTGTTTGACCCTAATAGAGCCCAAATGGACTTTTTTGATCCTAATAGAGCCCAAATGGACTTGGTAGGTCATAAAGGACCTAACTGTGCCAATTTGTACTTCTTTGGTCCTATTGGAGCCCAAATGGACTTGTTTGATCCTAATAGAGCCAAAATGCACTTTTTTGGTCATATATGACCTAACTGGGCCAATTTGTAGTTCTTTGGTCCTATTGGAGCCCAAATGGACTTGTTTGATCCTAAAAGAGCCCAACTGGACATTTTAGGTCATATAGGACCAAACTGGGCCAATTTGTACTTCTTTGGTCCTATTGGAGCCCAAATGGACTTGTTTGATCCAAATAGAGCCCAAATGGACTTGTTAGGTCATATAGGACCTAACTGGGCCAATTTGTACTTCTTTGGTCCTATTGGAGCCCAAATGGACTTGTTTCCTCCTAATAGAGCCCAAATGAACTTTTTAGGTCTTATAGGACCTATCTGGGCCAATTTGTACTTCTTTGGTCCTATTGGACACCAAATGGACTAGTTTGATCCTAATAGAGCCCAAATGGACCATTTAGGTCATATCGGACCTAACTGGTCCAATTTGTACTTCTTTGGTCCTATTGGAGCCCAAATAAACTTTTTTGATCCTAATAGAGCCCAAATGGACTTTTTAGGTCATATAGGACCTAACTGGGCCAATTTGTACATCTTTGGTCCTAATGGAGCCCAAATGGACTTGTTTGATCCTAATAAAGCCCAAACGGTCTTTTTAGTTCATATAGGACCTAACTGGGCAAATTTGTACTTCTTTGGTCCTATTGGAGCCCAAATGGATTTGTTTGATCCTAATAGAGCCCAAATGGACTTTTTAGGTCATAAAGGACCTAACTGGGCCAATTTGAACATCTTTGGTCCTATTGGAGCCCAAATGGACTTGTTTGATCCTAATAGAGCCCAAATGGACTTTTTAGGTCATATAGGACCTAACTGGGCCAATTTGTACATCTTTGGTCCTATTGGAGCCCAAATGGACTTGTTTGATCCTAATAGAGCCCAAATGGACTTTTTAGGTCATATAGGACCTAACTGGGCCAATTTGTACATCTTTGGTCCTAATGGAGCCCAAATGGACTTGTTTGATCCTAATAGAGCCCAAATGGTCTTTTTAGGTCATATAGGACCTAACTGGGCCAATTTGTACTTCTTTGGTCCTATTGAAGCCCAAATGGACTTGTTTGATCCTAATAGAGCCCAACTGGACATTTTTGGTCATGTAGGACCTAACTGGGCCAATTTGTACTTCTTTGGTCCTATTGGAGCCCAAATGGACTTGTTTGATCCTAATAGAGCCCAAATGCACTTTTTAGGTCATATAGGACCTAACTGGGCCAATTTGTACTTCTTTGGTCCTATTGGAGCCCAAATGGACTTGTTTGATCCTAATAGAGCCCAAATGAACTTTTTAGGTCATATAGGACCTATCTGGGCCAATTTGTACCTCTTTGGTTCTATTGGACACCAAATGGACTTGTTTGATCCTAATAGAGCCCAAATGGACTATTTAGGTCATATCGGACCTAACTGGTCCAATTTGTACATCTTTGGTCCTAATGGAGCCCAAATGGACTTGTTTGATCCTAATAGAGCCCAAATGCACTTTTTAGGTCATATAGGAACTAACTGGGCCAATTTGTACTTCTTTGGTCCTATTGGAGCCCAAACGGACTAGTTTTATCCTAATAGAGCCCAAATGAACTTTTTAGGTCATATAGGACCTATCTGGGCCAATTTGAACTTCTTTGGTCCTATTGGACACCAAATGGACTTGTTTGATCCTAATAGAGCCCAAATGGACTATTTAGGTCATATCAGACCTAACTGGTCCAATTTGTACTTCTTTGGTCCTATTGGAGCCCAAATAAACTTTTTTGATCCTAACAGAGCCAAAATGCACTTTTTAGGTCATATGGGACCTAACTGGGCCAATTTGTACTTCTTCGGTCCTATTGGAGCCCAAATGGGCTTGTTTGACCCAAATAGAGCCCAAATGGACTTTTTAGGTCATATAAGACCTAACTGGTCCAATTTGTACTTCTTTGGTCCTAATGGAGCCCAAATGGACTTGTTTGACCCTAATAGAGCCCAAATGGACTTTTTTGATCCTAATAGAGCCCAAATGGACTTGGTAGGTCATAAAGTACCTAACTGTTCCAATTTGTACTTCTTTGGTCCTATTGGAGCCCAAATGGACTTGTTTGATCCTAATAGAGCCAAAATGCACTTTTTTGGTCATATATGACCTAACTGGGCCAATTTGTAGTTCTTTGGTCCTATTGGAGCCCAAATGGACTTGTTTGATCCTAAAAGAGCCCAACTGGACATTTTAGGTCATATAGGACCAAACTGGGCCAATTTGTACTTCTTTGGTCCTATTGGAGCCCAAATGGACTTGTTTGATCCAAATAGAGCCCAAATGGACTTGTTAGGTCATATAGGACCTAACTGGGCCAATTTGTACTTCTTTGGTCCTATTGGAGCCCAAATGGACTTGTTTCCTCCTAATAGAGCCCAAATGAACTTTTTAGGTCTTATAGGACCTATCTGGGCCAATTTGTACTTCTTTGGTCCTATTGGACACCAAATGGACTAGTTTGATCCTAATAGAGCCCAAATGGACCATTTAGGTCATATCGGACCTAACTGGTCCAATTTGTACTTCTTTGGTCCTATTGGAGCCCAAATAAACTTTTTTGATCCTAATAGAGCCAAAATGCACTTTTTAGGTCATATAGGACCTAACTGGGCCAATTTGTACTTCTTTGGTCCTATTGGAGCCCAAATGGGCTTGTTTGATTCCAATAGAGCCCAAATGGACTTTTTAGGTCATATAAGACCTAACTGGTCCAATTTGTACTTCTTTGGTCCTAATGGAGCCCAAATGGACTTGTTTGACCCTAATAGAGCCCAAATGGACTTTTTTAATCCTAATAGAGCCCAAATGAACTTGGTAGGTCATAAAGGACCTAACTGTGCCAATTTGTAATTCTTTGGTCCTATTGGAGCCCAAATGGACTTGTTTGATCCTAATAGAGCCCAAATGCACTTTTTAGGTCATATAGGACCAAATTGGGTCAATTAGTACTTCTTTGGTCCTATTGGAGCCCAAATGGACTTGTTTGATCCTAATAGAGCCCAAATGTACTTTTTAGGTCATATAGGACCTAACTGGGCGAATTTGTACTTCTTTGGTCCTATTGGAGCCCAAATGGACTTGTTTGATCCTAATAGAGCCCAACTGGACATTTTAGGTCATATAGGACCTAACTGGGCGAATTTGTACTTCTTTGGTCCTATTGGAGCCCAAATGGACTTGTTTGATCCTAATAGAGCCCAAATGAACTTTTTAGGTCATATAGGACCTAACTGGGCCAATTTGTACTTCTTTGGTCCTATTGGAGCCCAAATGGGAGCCCAAATGGACTTGTTTGATCCTAATAGAGCCCAAATGTACTTTTTAGGTCATATAGGACCTAACTGGGCCAATTTGTACTTCTTTGGTCCTATTGGAGCCCAAATGGACTTGTTTACTCCTAATAGAGCCCAACTGGACATTTTAGGTCATATAGGACCTAACTGGGCTAATTTGTACTTCTTTGGTCCAATTGGAGCCCAAATGGACTTGTTTGATCCTAATAGAGCCCAAATGAACTTTTTAGGTCATATAGGACCTAACTGGGCCAATTTGTACTTCTTTGGTCCTATTGGAGCCCAAATGGACTTGTTTGATCCTAATAGAGCCCAACTGGACATTTTAGGTCATATAGGACCTAACTGGGCTAATTTGTACTTCTTTGGTCCTATTGGAGCCCAAATGGACTTGTTTGATCCTAATTGAGCCCAACTGGACATTTTAGGTCATATAGGACCTAACTGGGCCAATTTGTACTTCTTTGGTCCTATTGGGGCCTAAATGGACTTGTTTGATACTAATAGAGCCCAAATGGACTTTTTACGTCATATAGGTCCTAACTGGGCCAATTTGTACTTCTTTGGTCCTATTGGAGCCCAAATGGACTTGTTTGATCCTAATAGAGCCCAAATGCACTTTTTAGATCATATAGGTCCTAACTGGGCCAATTTGTACTTCTTTGGTCCTATTGGAGCCCAAATGGACTTGTTTGATCCTAATAGAGCCCAAATGCACTTTTTAGGTCATATAGGAACTAACTGGGCCAATTTGTACTTCTTTGGTCCTATTGGAGCCCAAACGGACTTGTTTGATCCTAATAGAGCCCAAATGAACTTTTTAGGTCTTATAGGACCTATCTGGGCCAATTTGTACTTCTTTGGTCCTCTTGGACACCAAATGGACTTGTTTGATCCTAATAGAGCCCAAATGCACTTTTTAGGTCATATAGGACCTAACTCGGCCAATTTGTACTTCTTTGGTCCTATTGGAGCCCAAATAAACTTTTTTGATCCTAATAGAGCCAAAATGCACTTTTTAGGTCATATAGGACCTAACTGGGCCAATTTGTACTTCTTTGGTCCTATTGGAGCCCAAATGGGCTTGTTTGATCCAAATAGAGCCCAAATGGACTTTTTAGGTCATATAAGACCTAACTGGTCCAATTTGTACTTCTTTGGTCCTAATGGAGCCCAAATGGACTTGTTTGACCCTAATAGAGCCCAAATGGACTTTTTTGATCCTAATAGAGCCCAAATGGACTTGGTAGGTCATAAAGGACCTAACTGTGCCAATTTGAAATTCTTTGGTCCTATTGGAGCCCAAATGGACTTGTTTGATCCTAATAGAGCCCAGATGCACTTTTTAGGTCATATAGGACCAAATTGGGTCAATTTGTACTTCTTTGGTCCTATTGGAGCCCAAATGGACTTGTTTGATCCTAATAGAGCCCAAATGTACTTTTTAGGTCATATAGGACCTAACTGGGCCAATTTGTACTTCTTTGGTCCTATTGGAGCCCAAATGGACTTGTTTGATCCAAATAGAGCCCAAATGGACTTTTTAGGTCATATAAGACCTAACCGGTCCAATTTGTACTTCTTTGGTCCTAATGGAGCCCAAATGGACTTTTTTGACCCTAATAGAGCCCAAATGGACTTGTTTGATCCTAATTGAGCCCAAATGGACTTGTTAGGTCATAAAGGACCTAACTGTGCCAATTTGTACTTCTTTGGTCCTATTGGAGCCCAAATGGACTTGTTTGATCCTAATAGAGCCCAAATGCACTTTTTAGGTCGTATAGGACCTAACTGTGCCAATTTGTACTTCTTTGGTCCTATTGGAGCCAAAATGGACTAGTTTGATCCTAATAGAGCCCAAATGGAATTTTTAGGTCATATAGGACCTAACTGAGCCAATTTATATTTCTTTGGTCCTAACGGAGCCCAAATGGACTTGTTTGATCCTAATAGAGCCCAAATGGACTTGTTTGATGCTAATAGAGCCCAAATGGATTTGTTAGGTCATAAAGGACCTAACTGTGCCAATTTGCACTTCTTTGGTCCTATTGGAGCCCAAATGGACTTGTTTGATCTTAATAGAGCCCAAATGGACTTTTTAGGTCATATAGGACCTAATTGGGTAAATTTGTACTTCTTTGGTCCTACTGGAGCCCAAATGGACTTGTTTGGCCCTAATAGAGCCCAAATGGACTTGTTTGATCCTAATAGAGCCCAAATGGACTTGTTAGGTCATAAAAGACCTAACTGTGCCAATTTGTACTTCTTTGGTCCTATTGGAGCCCAAACGGACTTGTTTGATCCTAATAGAGCCCAAATGGACTTTTTAGTTCATATAGGACCTAACTGGGCCAATTTGTACATCTTTGGTCCTAATGGAGCCCAAATGGACTTGTTTGATCCTAATAGAGCCCAAATGGTCTTTTTAGGTCATATAGGACCTAACTGGGCCAATTTGTACTTCTTTGGTCCTATTGGAGCCCAAATGGACTTGTTTGATCCTAATAGAGCCCAACTGGACATTTTTGGTCATGTAGAACCTAACTGGGCCAATTTGTACTTCTTTGGTCCTATTGGAGCCCAAATGGACTTGTTTGATCCTAATAGAGCCCAAATGCACTTTTTAGGTCATATAGGACCTAACTGGGCCAATTTGTACTTCTTTGGTCCTATTGGAGCCCAAATGGACTCGTTTTATCCTAATAGAGCCCAAATGAACTTTTTAGGTCATATAGGACCTATCTGGGCCAATTTGTACTTCTTTGGTTCTATTGGACACCAAATGGACTTGTTTGATCCTAATAGAGCCCAAATGGACTATTTAGGTCATATCGGACCTAACTGGTCCAATTTGTTCTTCTTTGGTCATTTTGTAGCCCAAATAGACTTGTTTGATCCTAATAGAGCCAAAATGCACTTTTTAGGTCATGTAGGACCTAACTGGGCCAATTTGTACTTCTTTGGTCCTATTGGAGCCCAAATGGACTTGTTTGATCCAAATAGAGCCCTAATGGACTTTTTAGGTCATATAAGACCTAACTGGTCCAACTTGTACTTCTTTGGTCCTAATGGAGCTCAAATGGTCATGTTTGACCCTAATAGAGCCCAAATGGACTTGTTTGATCCTAATAGAGCCCAAATGGACTTGTTAGGTCATAAAGGACCTAACTGTGCCAATTTGTACTTCTTTGGTCCTATTGGATCCCAAATGGACTTGTTTGATCCTAATAGAGCCCAAATGCACTTTTTAGGTCATATAGGACCTAACTGGGCCAATTTGTACTTCTTTGGTCCTATTGGAGCCCAAATGGACATGTTTGATCCTAATAGAGCCCAAATGTACTTTTTAGGTCATATAGGACCTAACTGGGCCAATTTGTACTTCTTTGGTCCTATTGGAGCCCAAATGGACTTGTTTACTCCTAATAGAGCCCAACTGGACATTTTAGGTCATATATGACCTAACTGGGCTAATTTGTACTTCTTTGGTCCTATTGAAGCCCAAATGGACTTGTTTGATCCTAATAGAGCCCAAATGAACTTTTTAGGTCATATAGGACCTAACTGGGCCAATTTGTACTTCTTTGGTCCTATTGGAGCCCAAATGGACTTGTTTGATCCTAATAGAGCCCAAATGGACTTTTTAGGTCATATAAGACCTAACTGGTCCAATTTGTACTTCTTTGGTCCTAATGGAGCCCAAATGGACTTGTTTGACCCTAATAGAGCCCAAATGGACTTGTTTGATCTTAATAGAGCCCAAATGGACTTTTTAGGTCATATAGGACCTAATTGGGCAAATTTGTACTTCTTTGGTCCTACTGGAGCCCAAATGGACTTGTTTGACCCTAATGGAGCCCAAATGGACTTGTTTGATCCTAATAGAGCCCAAATGGACTTGTTAGGTCATAAAGGACCTAACTGTGCCAATTAGTACTTCTTTGGTCCTATTGGAGCCCAAACGGACTTGTTTGATCCTAATAGATCCCAAATGGACTTTTTAGGTCATATAGGACCTAACTGGGCCAATTTGTACATCTTTGGTCCTAATGGAGCCCAAATGGACTTGTTTGATCCTAATAAAGCCCAAATGGTCTTTTTAGTTCATATAGGACCTAACTGGGCCAATTTGTACTTCTTTGGTCCTATTGGAGCCCAAATGGATTTGTTTGATCCTAATAGAGCCCAAATGGACTTTTTAGGTCATAAAGGACCTAACTGGGCCAATTTGAACATCTTTGGTCCTATTGGAGCCCAAATGGACTTGTTTGATCCTAATAGAGCCCAAATGGACTTTTTAGATCATATAGGACCTAACTGGGCCAATTTGTACTTCTTTGGTCCTATTGGAGCCCAAATGGACTTGTTTGATCCTAATAGAGCCCAAATGGACTTTTTAGGTCATATAAGACCTAACTGGTCCAATTTGTACTTCTTTGGTCCTAATGGAGCCCAAATGGACTTGTTTGACCCTAATAGAGCCCAAATGGACTTGTTTGATCTTAATAGAGCCCAAATGGACTTTTTAGGTCATATAGGACCTAATTGGGCAAATTTGTACTTCTTTGGTCCTACTGGAGCCCAAATGGACTTTTTAGGTCATATAAGACCTAACTGGTCCAATTTGTACTTCTTTGGTCCGAATGGAGCCCAAATGGACTTGTTTGACCCTAATAGAGCCCAAATGGACTTGTTTGATCTTAATAGAGCCCAAATGGACTTTTTAGGTCATATAGGACCTAATTGGGCAAATTTGTACTTCTTTGGTCCTACTGGAGCCCAAATGGACTTGTTTGGCCCTAATAGAGCCCAAATGGACTTGTTTGATCCTAATAGAGCCCAAATGGACTTGTTAGGTCATAAAAGACCTAACTGTGCCAATTTGTACTTCTTTGGTCCTATTGGAGCCCAAACGGACTTGTTTGATCCTAATAGAGCCCAAATGGACTTTTTAGTTCATATAGGACCTAACTGGGCCAATTTGTACATCTTTGGTCCTAATGGAGCCCAAATGGACTTGTTTGATCCTAATAGAGCCCAAATGGTCTTTTTAGGTCATATAGGACCTAACTGGGCCAATTTGTACTTCTTTGGTCCTATTGGAGCCCAAATGGACTTGTTTGATCCTAATAGAGCCCAACTGGACATTTTTGGTCATGTAGAACCTAACTGGGCCAATTTGTACTTCTTTGGTCCTATTGGAGCCCAAATGGACTTGTTTGATCCTAATAGAGCCCAAATGCACTTTTTAGGTCATATAGGACCTAATGGGCCAATTTGTACTTCTTTGGTCCTATTGGAGCCCAAATGGACTTGTTTGATCCTAATAGAGCCCAAATGAACTTTTTAGGTCATATAGGACCTATCTGGGCCAATTTGTACTTCTTTGGTTCTATTGGACACCAAATGGACTTGTTTGATCCTAATAGAGCCCAAATGGACTATTTAGGTCATATCGGACCTAACTGGTCCAATTTGTTCTTCTTTGGTCATTTTGTAGCCCAAATAGACTTGTTTGATCCTAATAGAGCCAAAATGCACTTTTTAGGTCATGTAGGACCTAACTGGGCCAATTTGTACTTCTTTGGTCCTATTGGAGCCCAAATGGACTTGTTTGATCCAAATAGAGCCCTAATGGACTTTTTAGGTCATATAAGACCTAACTGGTCCAACTTGTACTTCTTTGGTCCTAATGGAGCTCAAATGGTCATGTTTGACCCTAATAGAGCCCAAATGGACTTGTTTGATCCTAATAGAGCCCAAATGCACTTGTTAGGTCATAAATCAGCTAACTGTGCCAATTTGTACTTCTTTGGTCCTATTGGATCCCATATGGACTTGTTTGATGCTAATAGAGCCAAAATGCACTTTTTAGGTCTTGTAGGACCTAACTGGGCCAATTTGTACTTCTTTGGTCCTATTGGAGCCCAAATGGACTTGTTTGATTCTAATAGAGCCCAAATGGACTTGTTAGGTCATAAAGGACCTAACTGGGCCAATTTGTACTTCTTTGGTCCAAATGGAGTCCAAATGGACTTGTTTACTCCTAATAGAGCCCAATGGACATTTTAGGTCATATATGACCTAACTGGGCTAATTTGTACTTCTTTGGTCCTATTGAAGCCCAAATGGACTTGTTTGATCCTAATAGAGCCCAAATGAACTTTTTAGGTCATATAGGACCATAAAGGGCCAGATTGTACTTCTTTGGTCCTATTGGAGCCCAAACGGACTTGTTTGATCCTAATAGAGCCCAAATGGACTTTTTAGGTCATATAAGACCTAACTGGTCCAATTTGTACTTCTTTGGTCCGAATGGAGCCCAAATGGACTTGTTTGACCCTAATAGAGCCCAAATGGACTTGTTTGATCTTAATAGAGCCCAAATGGACTTTTTAGGTCATATAGGACCTAATTGGGCAAATTTGTACTTCTTTGGTCCTACTGGAGCCCAAATGGACTTGTTTGACCCTAATGGAGCCCAAATGGACTTGTTTGATCCTAATAGATCCCAAAACGACTTGTTAGGTAATAAAGGACCTAATGTGCCAATTAGTACTTCTTTGGTCCTATTGGAGCCCAAACGGACTTGTTTGATCCTAATAGATCCCAAATGGACTTTTTAGGTCATATAGGACCTAACTGGGCCAATTTGTACATCTTTGGTCCTAATGGAGCCCAAATGGACTTGTTTGATCCTAATAAAGCCCAAATGGTCTTTTTAGTTCATATAGGACCTAACTGGGCCAATTTGTACTTCTTTGGTCCTATTGGAGCCCAAATGGATTTGTTTGATCCTAATAGAGCCCAAATGGACTTTTTAGGTCATAAAGGACCTAACTGGGCCAATTTGAACATCTTTGGTCCTATTGGAGCCCAAATGGACTTGTTTGATCCTAATAGAGCCCAAATGGACTTTTTAGATCATATAGGACCTAACTGGGCCAATTTGTACTTCTTTGGTCCTATTGGAGCCCAAATGGACTTGTTTGATCCTAATAGAGCCCAAATGGACTTTTTAGGTCATATAAGACCTAACTGGTCCAATTTGTACTTCTTTGGTCCTAATGGAGCCCAAATGGACTTGTTTGACCCTAATAGAGCCCAAATGGACTTGTTTGATCTTAATAGAGCCCAAATGGACTTTTTAGGTCATATAGGACCTAATTGGGCAAATTTGTACTTCTTTGGTCCTACTGGAGCCCAAATGGACTTTTTAGGTCATATAAGACCTAACTGGTCCAATTTGTACTTCTTTGGTCCTGATGGAGCCCAAATGGACTTGTTTGACCCTAATAGAGCCCAAATGGACTTGTTTGATCTTAATAGAGCCCAAATGGACTTTTTAGGTCATATAGGACCTAATTGGGCAAATTTGTACTTCTTTGGTCCTACTGGAGCCCAAATGGACTTGTTTGGCCCTAATAGAGCCCAAATGGACTTGTTTGATCCTAATAGAGCCCAAATGGACTTGTTAGGTCATAAAAGACCTAACTGTGCCAATTTGTACTTCTTTGGTCCTATTGGAGCCCAAACGGACTTGTTTGATCCTAATAGAGCCCAAATGGACTTTTTAGTTCATATAGGACCTAACTGGGCCAATTTGTACATCTTTGGTCCTAATGGAGCCCAAATGGACTTGTTTGATCCTAATAGAGCCCAAATGGTCTTTTTAGGTCATATAGGACCTAACTGGGCCAATTTGTACTTCTTTGGTCCTATTGGAGCCCAAATGGACTTGTTTGATCCTAATAGAGCCCAACTGGACATTTTTGGTCATGTAGAACCTAACTGGGCCAATTTGTACTTCTTTGGTCCTATTGGAGCCCAAATGGACTTGTTTGATCCTAATAGAGCCCAAATGCACTTTTTAGGTCATATAGGACCTAACTGGGCCAATTTGTACTTCTTTGGTCCTATTGGAGCCCAAATGGACTTGTTTGATCCTAATAGAGCCCAAATGAACTTTTTAGGTCATATAGGACCTATCTGGGCCAATTTGTACTTCTTTGGTTCTATTGGACACCAAATGGACTTGTTTGATCCTAATAGAGCCCAAATGGACTATTTAGGTCATATCGGACCTAACTGGTCCAATTTGTTCTTCTTTGGTCATTTTGTAGCCCAAATAGACTTGTTTGATCCTAATAGAGCCAAAATGCACTTTTTAGGTCATATAGGACCTAACTGGGCCAATTTGTACTTCTTTGGTCCTATTGGAGCCCAAATGGACTTGTTTGATCCAAATAGAGCCCCAATGGACTTTTTAGGTCATATAAGACCTAACTGGTCCAACTTGTACTTCTTTGGTCCTAATGGAGCTCAAATGGTCATGTTTGACCCTAATAGAGCCCAAATGGACTTGTTTGATCCTAATAGAGCCCAAATGGACTTGTTAGGTCATAAAGGACCTAACTGTGCCAATTTGTACTTCTTTGGTCCTATTGAATCCCAAATGGACTTGTTTGATCCTAATAGAGCCCAAATGCACTTTTTAGGTCATATAGGACCTAACTGGGCCAATTTGTACTTCTTTGGTCCTATTGGAGCCCAAATGGACATGTTTGATCCTAATAGAGCCCAAATGTACTTTTTAGGTCATATAGGACCTAACCGGGCCAATTTGTACTTCTTTGGTCCTATTGGAGCCCAAATGGACTTGTTTACTCCTAATAGAGCCCAACTGGACATTTTAGGTCATATAGGACCTAACTGGGCTAATTTGTACTTCTTTGGTCCTATTGAAGCCCAAATGGACTTGTTTGATCCTAATAGAGCCCAAATGAACTTTTTAGGTCATATAGGACCTAACTGGGCCAATTTGTACTTCTTTGGTCCTATTGGAGCCCAAATGGACTTGTTTGATCCTAATAGAGCCCAAATGGACTTTTTAGGTCATATAAGACCTAACTGGTCCAATTTGTACTTCTTTGGTCCTAATGGAGCCCAAATGGACTTGTTTGGCCCTAATAGAGCCCAAATGGACTTGTTTGATCTTAATAGAGCCCAAATGGACTTTTTAGGTCATATAGGACCTAATTGGGCAAATTTGTACTTCTTTGGTCCTACTGGAGCCCAAATGGACTTGTTTGACCCTAATGGAGCCCAAATGGACTTGTTTGATCCTAATAGAGCCCAAATGGACTTGTTAGGTCATAAAGGACCTAACTGTGCCAATTAGTACTTTTTTGGTCCTATTGGAGCCCAAACAGACTTGTTTGATCCTAATAGAGCCCAAATGGACTTTTTAGGTCATATAGGACCTAACTGGGCCAATTTGTACATCTTTGGTCCTAATGGAGCCCAAATGGACTTGTTTGATCCTAATAAAGCCCAAATGGTCTTTTTAGTTCATATAGGACCTAACTGGGCCAATTTGTACTTCTTTGGTCCTATTGGAGCCCAAATGGATTTGTTTGATCCTAATAGAGCCCAAATGGACTTTTTAGGTCATAAAGGACCTAACTGGGCCAATTTGAACATCTTTGGTCCTATTGGAGCCCAAATGGACTTGTTTGATCCTAATAGAGCCCAAATGCACTTTTTAGGTCATATAGGACCTAACTGGGCCAATTTGTACATCTTTGGTCCTATTGGAGCCCAAATGGACTTGTTTGATCCTAATAGAGCCCAAATGAACTTTTTAGGTCATATAGGACCTATATGGGCCAATTTGTACTTCTTTGGTCCTATTGGACACCAAATGGACTTGTTTGATACTAATAGAGCCCAAATGGACTATTTAGGTCATATCGGACCTAACTGGTCCAATTTGTACTTCTTTGGTCCTATTGGAGCCAAAATAGACATGTTTGATCCTAATAGAGCCAAAATGCACTTTTTAGGTCATATAGGACCTAACTGGGCCAACTTGTACTTCTTTGGTCCAATTGGAGCCCAAATGGACTTGTTTGATCCAAATAGAGCCCAAATGGACTTTTTAAGTCATAGAGGACCTAACTAGGCTAATTTGTACTACTTTGGTCCTAATGGAGCCCAAATGGACTTGTTTGATCCTAATAGAGCCTAAATGAACTTTTTAGGTCATATAGGACCTAACTGGGTCAATTTGTACATCTTTGGTCCTAATGGAGCCCAAATGGACTTGTTTGATCCTAATAGAGCCCAAATGGACTTTTTAGGTCATATAGGACCTCACTGGGCCAATTTGTACCTCTTTGGTCCTATTGGAGCCCAAATGGACTTGCTTGATCCTAATAGAGCCCAAATGGACTTTTTAGGTCATATAGGACCTAACTGGGCCAATTTGTACATCTTTGGTCCTAATGGAGCCCAAATGGACTTGTTTGATCCTAATAGAGCCCAAATGCACTTTTTAGGTCATATAGGAACTAACTGGGCCAATTTGTACTTCTTTGGTCCTATTGGAGCCCAAACGGACTAGTTTTATCCTAATAGAGCCCAAATGAACTTTTTAGGTCATATAGGACCTATCTGGGCCAATTTGTACTTCTTTGGTCCTATTGGACACCAAATGGACTTGTTTGATCCTAATAGAGCCCAAATGGACTATTTAGGTCATATCGGACCTAACTGGTCCAATTTGTACTTCTTTGGTCCTATTGGAGCCCAAATAAACTTTTTTGATCCTAATAGAGCCAAAATGCACTTTTTAGGTCATATGGGACCTAACTGGGCCAATTTGTACTTCTTTGGTCCTATTGGAGCCCAAATGGGCTTGTTTGATCCAAATAGAGCCCAAATGGACTTTTTAGGTCATATAAGACCTAACTGGTCCAATTTGTACTTCTTTGGTCCTAATGGAGCCCAAATGGACTTGTTTGACCCTAATAGAGCCCAAATGGACTTTTTTGATCCTAATAGAGCCCAAATGGACTTGGTAGGTCATAAAGGACCTAACTGTGCCAATTTGTTCTTCTTTGGTCCTATTGGAGCCCAAATGGACTTGTTTGATCCAAATAGAGCCCAAATGCACTTTTTAGGTCATACAGGACCAAACTGGGTCAATTTGTACTGTTTTGGTCCTATTGGAGCCCAAATGGACTTGTTTGATCCTAATAGAGCCCAAATGTACTTTTTAGGTCATATAGGACCTAACTGGGCCAATTTGTACTTCTTTGGTCCTATTGGAGCCCAAATGGACTTGTTTACTCCTAATAGAGCCCAACTGGACATTTTAGGTCATATAGGACCTAACTGGGCTAATTTGTACTTCTTTGGTCCTATTGGAGCCCAAATGGACTTGTTTGATCCTAATAGAGCCCAAATAAACTTTTTAGGTCATATAGGACCTAACTGGGCCAATTTGTACTTCTTTGGTCCTATTGGAGCCCAAATGGACTTGTTTGATCCTAATAGAGCCCAATGGACATTTTAGGTCAAATAGGACCTAATCTGGGCTAATTTGTACTTCTTTGGTCGTATTGGAGCCCAAATGGACTTGTTTGATCCTAATTGAGCCCAACTGGACATTTTAGGTCATATAGGACCTAACTGGGCCAATTTGTACTTCTTTGGTCCTATTGGAGCCTAAATGGACTTGTTTGATCCTAATAGAGCCCAAATGGACTTTTTACGTCATATAGGACCTAACTGGGCCAATTTGTACTTCTTTGGTCCTATTGGAGCCCAAATGGACTTGTTTGATCCTAATAGAGCCCAACTGGACATTTTTGGTCATGTAGAACCTAACTGGGCCAATTTGTACTTCTTTGGTCCTATTGGAGCCCAAATGGACTTGTTTGATCCTAATTGAGCCCAAATGCACTTTTTAGGTCATATAGGCCCGATCTGGGCAAATTTGTACTTCTTTGGTCCTATTGGAGCCCAAATGGACTTGTTTGATCCTAATAGAGCCCAAATGAACTTTTTAGGTCATATAGGACCTATCTCGGGCCAATTTGTACTTCTTTGGTTCTATTGGACACCAAATGGACTTGTTTGATCCTAATAGAGCCCAAATGGACTATTTAGGTCATATCGGACCTAACTGGTCCAATTTGTTCTTCTTTGGTCATTTTGTAGCCCAAATAGACTTGTTTGATCCTAATAGAGCCAAAATGCACTTTTTAGGTCATATAGGACCTAACTGGGCCAATTTGTACTTCTTTGGTCCTATTGGAGCCCAAATGGACTTGTTTGATCCAAATAGAGCCCTAATGGACTTTTTAGGTCATATAAGACCTAACTGGTCCAACTTGTACTTCTTTGGTCCTAATGGAGCTCAAATGGTCATGTTTGACCCTAATAGAGCCCAAATGGACTTGTTTGATCCTAATAGAGCCCAAATGGACTTGTTAGGTCATAAAGGACCTAACTGTGCCAATTTGTACTTCTTTGGTCCTATTGAATCCCAAATGGACTTGTTTGATCCTAATAGAGCCCAAATGCACTTTTTAGGTCATATAGGACCTAACTGGGCCAATTTGTACTTCTTTGGTCCTATTGGAGCCCAAATGGACATGTTTGATCCTAATAGAGCCCAAATGTACTTTTTAGGTCATATAGGACCTAACTGGGCCAATTTGTACTTCTTTGGTCCTATTGGAGCCCAAATGGACTTGTTTACTCCTAATAGAGCCCAACTGGACATTTTAGGTCATATAGGACCTAACTGGGCTAATTTGTACTTCTTTGGTCCTATTGAAGCCCAAATGGACTTGTTTGATCCTAATAGAGCCCAAATGAACTTTTTAGGTCATATAGGACCTAACTGGGCCAATTTGTACTTCTTTGGTCCTATTGGAGCCCAAATGGACTTGTTTGATCCTAATAGAGCCCAAATGGACTTTTTAGGTCATATAAGACCTAACTGGTCCAATTTGTACATCTTTGGTCCGAATGGAGCCCAAATGGACTTGTTTGACCCTAATAGAGCCCAAATGGACTTGTTTGATCTTAATAGAGCCCAAATGGACTTTTTAGGTCATATAGGACCTAATTGGGCAAATTTGTACTTCTTTGGTCCTACTGGAGCCCAAATGGACTTGTTTGACCCTAATGGAGCCCAAATGGACTTGTTTGATCCTAATAGAGCCCAAATGGATTTGTTAGGTCATAAAGGACCTAACTGTGCCAATTAGTACTTCTTTGGTCCTATTGGAGCCCAAACGGACTTGTTTGATCCTAATAGAGCCCAAATGGACTTTTTAGGTCATATAGGACCTAACTGGGCCAATTTGTACATCTTTGGTCCTAATGGAGCCCAAATGGACTTGTTTGATCCTAATAAAGCCCAAATGGTCTTTTTAGTTCATATAGGACCTAACTGGGCCAATTTGTACTTCTTTGGTCCTATTGGAGCCCAAATGGATTTGTTTGATCCTAATAGAGCCCAAATGGACTTTTTAGGTCATAAAGGACCTAACTGGGCCAATTTGAACATCTTTGGTCCTATTGGAGCCCAAATGGACTTGTTTGATCCTAATAGAGCCCAAATGGACTTTTTAGGTCATATAGGACCTAACTGGGCCAATTTGTACATCTTTGGTCCTATTGGAGCCCAAATGGACTTGTTTGATCCTAATAGAGCCCAAATGAACTTTTTAGGTCATATAGGACCTATCTGGGCCAATTTGTACTTCTTTGGTCCTATTGGACAACAAATGGACTTGTTTGATACTAATAGAGCCCAAATGGACTATTTAGGTCATATCGGACCTAACTGGTCCAATTTGTACTTCTTTGGTCCTATTGGAGCCAAAATAGACATGTTTGATCCTAATAGAGCCAAAATGCACTTTTTAGGTCATATAGGACCTAACTGGGCCAACTTGTACTTCTTTGGTCCAATTGGAGCCCAAATGGACTTGTTTGATCCAAATAGAGCCCAAATGGACTTTTTAAGTCATAGAGGACCTAACTAGGCTAATTTGTACTACTTTGGTCCTAATGGAGCCCAAATGGACTTGTTTGATCCTAATAGAGCCAAAATGAACTTTTTAGGTCATATAGGACCTAACTGGGCCAATTTGTACATCTTTGGTCCTAATGGAGCCCAAATGGACTTGTTTGATCCTAATAGAGCCCAAATGGACTTTTTAGGTCATATAGGACCTCACTGGGCCAATTTGTACCACTTTGGTCCTATTGGAGCCCAAATGGACTTGTTTGATCCTAATAGAGCCCAAATGGACTTTTTAGGTCATATAGGACCTAACTGGGCCAATTTGTACATCTTTGGTCCTAATGGAGCCCAAATGGACTTGTTTGATCCTAATAGAGCCCAAATGCACTTTTTAGGTCATATAGGAACTAACTGGGCCAATTTGTACTTCTTTGGTCCTATTGGACACCAAATGGACTAGTTTGAACCTAATAGAGCCCAAATGGACCATTTAGGTCATATCGGACCTAACTGGTCCAATTTGTACTTCTTTGGTCCTATTGGAGCCCAAATGGACTTGTTTGATCCTAATAGAGCCAAAATGCACTTTTTAGGTCATATAGGACCTAACTGGGCCAATTTGTACTTCTTTGGTCCTATTGGAGCCCAAATGGACTTGTTTGATCCTAATAGAGCCCAAATGAACTTTTTAGGTCATATAGGACCTAACTGGGCCAATTTGTACTTCTTTGGTCCTATTGGAGCCCAAATGGACTTGTTTGATCCTAATAGAGCCCAAATGGACTTTTTAGGTCATATAAGACCTAACTGGTCCAATTTGTACTTCTTTGGTCCTAATGGAGCCCAAATGGACTTGTTTGACCCTAATAGAGCCCAAATGGACTTGTTTGATCTTAATAGAGCCCAAATGGACTTTTTAGGTCATATAGGACCTAATTGGGCAAATTTGTACTTCTTTGGTCCTACTGGAGCCCAAATGGACTTGTTTGACCCTAATGGAGCCCAAATGGACTTGTTTGATCCTAATAGAGCCCAAATGGACTTGTTAGGTCATAAAGGACCTAACTGTGCCAATTAGTACTTCTTTGGTCCTATTGGAGCCCAAACAGACTTGTTTGATCCTAATAGAGCCCAAATGGACTTTTTAGGTCATATAGGACCTAACTGGGCCAATTTGTACATCTTTGGTCCTAATGGAGCCCAAATGGACTTGTTTGATCCTAATAAAGCCCAAATGGTCTTTTTAGTTCATATAGGACCTAACTGGGCCAATTTGTACTTCTTTGGTCCTATTGGAGCCCAAATGGATTTGTTTGATCCTAATAGAGCCCAAATGGACTTTTTAGGTCATAAAGGACCTAACTGGGCCAATTTGAACATCTTTGGTCCTATTGGAGCCCAAATGGACTTGTTTGATCCTAATAGAGCCCAAATGGACTTTTTAGGTCATATAGGACCCAACTGGGCCAATTTGTACATCTTTGGTCCTATTGGAGCCCAAATGGACTTGTTTGATCCTAATAGAGCCCAAATGAACTTTTTAGGTCATATAGGACCTATCTGGGCCAATTTGTACTTCTTTGGTCCTATTGGACACCAAATGGACTTGTTTGATACTAATAGAGCCCAAATGGACTATTTAGGTCATATCGGACCTAACTGGTCCAATTTGTACTTCTTTGGTCCTATTGGAGCCAAAATAGACATGTTTGATCCTAATAGAGCCAAAATGCACTTTTTAGGTCATATAGGACCTAACTGGGCCAACTTGTACTTCTTTGGTCCAATTGGAGCCCAAATGGACTTGTTTGATCCAAATAGAGCCCAAATGGACTTTTTAAGTCATAGAGGACCTAACTAGGCTAATTTGTACTACTTTGGTCCTAATGGAGCCCAAATGGACTTGTTTGATCCTAATAGAGCCTAAATGAACTTTTTAGGTCATATAGGACCTAACTGGGCCAATTTGTACATCTTTGGTCCTAATGGAGCCCAAATGGACTTGTTTGATCCTAATAGAGCCCAAATGGACTTTTTAGGTCATATAGGACCTCACTGGGCCAATTTGTACCTCTTTGGTCCTAATGGAGCCCAAATGGACTTGTTTGATCCTAATAGAGCCCAAATGCACTTTTTAGGTCATATAGGAACTAACTGGGCCAATTTGTACTTCTTTGGTCCTATTGGAGCCCAAACGGACTAGTTTTATCCTAATAGAGCCCAAATGCACTTTTTAGGTCATATAGGAACTAACTGGGCCAATTTGTACTTCTTTGGTCCTATTGGAGCCCAAACGGACTAGTTTTATCCTAATAGAGCCCAAATGAACTTTTTAGGTCATATAGGACCTATCTGGGCCAATTTGTACTTCTTTGGTCCTATTGGACACCAAATGGACTTGTTTGATCCTAATAGAGCCCAAATGGACTATTTAGGTCATATCGGACCTAACTGGTCCAATTTGTACTTCTTTGGTCCTATTGGAGCCCAAATAAACTTTTTTGATCCTAATAGAGCCAAAATGCACTTTTTAGGTCATATGGGACCTAACTGGGCCAATTTGTACTTCTTTGGTCCTATTGGAGCCCAAATGGGCTTGTTTGATCCAAATAGAGCCCAAATGGACTTTTTAGGTCATATAAGACCTAACTGGTCCAATTTGTACTTCTTTGGTCCTAATGGAGCCCAAATGGACTTGTTTGACCCTAATAGAGCCCAAATGGACTTTTATGATCCTAATAGAGCCCAAATGGACTTGGTAGGTCATAAAGGACCAAACTGTGCCAATTTGTTCTTCTTTGGTCCTATTGGAGCCCAAATGGACTTGTTTGATCCAAATAGAGCCCAAATGCACTTTTTAGGTCATATAGGACCAAACTGGGTCAATTTGTACTGTTTTGGTCCTATTGGAGCCCAAATGGACTTTTTTGATCCTAATAGAGCCCAAATGTACTTTTTAGGTCATATAGGACCTAACTGGGCCAATTTGTACTTCTTTGGTCCTATTGGAGCCCAAATGGACTTGTTTACTCCTAATAGAGCCCAACTGGACATTTTAGGTCATATAGGACCTAACTGGGCTAATTTGTACTTCTTTGGTCCTATTGGAGCCCAAATGGACTTGTTTGATCCTAATAGAGCCCAAATGAACTTTTTAGGTCATATAGGACCTAACTGGGCCAATTTGTACTTCTTTGGTCCTATTGGAGCCCAAATGGACTTGTTTGATCCTAATAGAGCCCAACTGGACATTTTAGGTCAAATAGGACCTAACTGGGCTAATTTGTACTTCTTTGGTCGTATTGGAGCCCAAATGGACTTGTTTGATCCTAATTGAGCCCAACTGGACATTTTAGGTCATATAGGACCTAACTGGGCCAATTTGTACTTCTTTGGTCCTATTGGAGCCTAAATGGACTTGTTTGATCCTAATAGAGCCCAAATGGACTTTTTACGTCATATAGGACCTAACTGGGCCAATTTGTACTTCTTTGGTCCTATTGGAGCCCAAATGGACTTGTTTGATCCTAATAGAGCCCAACTGGACATTTTTGGTCATGTAGAACCTAACTGGGCCAATTTGTACTTCTTTGGTCCTATTGGAGCCCAAATGGACTTGTTTGATCCTAATAGAGCCCAAATGCACTTTTTAGGTCATATAGGACCTAACTGGGCCAATTTGTATTTCTTTGGTCCTATTGGAGCCCAAATGGACTTGTTTGATCCTAATAGAGCCCAAATGAACTTTTTAGGTCATATAGGACCTATCTGGGCCAATTTGTACTTCTTTGGTTCTATTGGACACCAAATGGACTTGTTTGATCCTAATAGAGCCAAAATGCACTTTTTAGGTCATATAGGACCTAACTGGGCCAACTTGTACTTCTTTGGTCCAATTGGAGCCCAAATGGACTTGTTTGATCCAAATAGAGCCCAAATGGACTTTTTAAGTCATAGAGGACCTAACTAGGCTAATTTGTACTACTTTGGTCCTAATGGAGCCCAAATGGACTTGTTTGATCCTAATAGAGCCTAAATGAACTTTTTAGGTCATATAGGACCTAACTGGGCCAATTTGTACATCTTTGGTCCTAATGGAGCCCAAATGGACTTGTTTGATCCTAATAGAGCCCAAATGGACTTTTTAGGTCATATAGGACCTCACTGGGCCAATTTGTACCTCTTTGGTCCTATTGGAGCCCAAATGGACTTGTTTGATCCTAATAGAGCCCAAATGGACTTTTTAGGTCATATAGGACCTAACTGGGCCAATTTGTACATCTTTGGTCCTAATGGAGCCCAAATGGACTTGTTTGATCCTAATAGAGCCCAAATGCACTTTTTAGGTCATATAGGAACTAACTGGGCCAATTTGTACTTCTTTGGTCCTATTGGAGCCCAAACGGACTAGTTTTATCCTAATAGAGCCCAAATGAACTTTTTAGGTCATATAGGACCTATCTGGGCCAATTTGTACTTCTTTGGTCCTATTGGACACCAAATGGACTTGTTTGATCCTAATAGAGCCCAAATGGACTATTTAGGTCATATCGGACCTAACTGGTCCAATTTGTACTTCTTTGGTCCTATTGGAGCCCAAATAAACTTTTTTGATCCTAATAGAGCCAAAATGCACTTTTTAGGTCATATGGGACCTAACTGGGCCAATTTGTACTTCTTTGGTCCTATTGGAGCCCAAATGGGCTTGTTTGATCCAAATAGAGCCCAAATGGACTTTTTAGGTCATATAAGACCTAACTGGTCCAATTTGTACTTCTTTGGTCCTAATGGAGCCCAAATGGACTTGTTTGACCCTAATAGAGCCCAAATGGACTTTTATGATCCTAATAGAGCCCAAATGGACTTGGTAGGTCATAAAGGACCAAACTGTGCCAATTTGTTCTTCTTTGGTCCTATTGGAGCCCAAATGGACTTGTTTGATCCAAATAGAGCCCAAATGCACTTTTTAGGTCATATAGGACCAACTCAATTTGTATGAATGCTTTTTTGGTCCTAATAGAGCCAAATGGACTTTTTGATCCTAAAGAGCCCAAATGTACTTTTTAGGTCATATAGGACCCTAATTTGTACTTCTTTGGTCCTACCCAAATGGACTTGTTTGATCCTAATAGACCCCAATGGACATTTTAGGTCATATAGGACCTAACTGGGCCAATTTGTACTTCTTTGGTCCTATTGGAGCCCAAATGGACTTGTTTGATCCTAATAGAGCCCAACTGGACATTTTAGGTCATATAGGACCTAACTGGGCCAATTTGTACTTCTTTGGTCCTATTGGAGCCTAAATGGACTTGTTTGATCCTAATTGAGCCCAAATGCACTTTTTAGGTCATATAGGACCAAACTGGGCCAATTTGTACTTCTTTGGTCCTATTGGAGCCTAAATGGACTTGTTTGATCCTAATAGAGCCCAAATGGACATTTTAGGTCATATAGGACCTATCTGGGCCAATTTGTACTTCTTTGGTCCTATTGGAGCCCAAATGGACTTGTTTGATCCTAATAGAGCCCAAATGGACTTTTTAGGTCATATAGGACCTAAGCAATTTGTACTTCTTTGGTCCTATTGGAGCCCAAATGGACTTGTTTGATCCTAATAGAGCCCAAATGGACTTTTTAGGTCATATAGGACCTAACTGGGCCAATTTGTACTTCTTTGGTCCTATTGGAGCCCAAATGGACTTGTTTGATCCTAATAGAGCCCAAATGGACTTTTTAGGTCATATAGGACCTAACTGGGCCAATTTGTACTTCTTTGGTCATATTGGAGCCCAAATGGACTTGTTTGATCCTAATAGAGCCAAAATGCACTTTTTAGGTCATATAGGACCTGACTGGGCCAATTTGTACTTCTTTGGTCCTATTAGAGCCCAAATTGACTTGTTTGATCCCAATAGAGCCCAAATGGACTTTTTAGGTCATATAGGACCTAACTAAGGTCCAATGGACTTCATTGGTCCTAATGGAGCCCAAATGGACTTGTTTGATCCTAATAGAGCCAAAATGGACCTTTTGGGTCATATAGGACCTAACTGGGCCAGTTTGTACATCTTTGGTCCTATTGGAGCCCAAATGGACTTGTTTGATCCTAATAGAGCCCAAATGCACTTTTTAGGTCATATAGGACCTAAGTGGGTCAATTTGTACTTCTTTGGTCCTATTGGAGCCCAAATGGACTTCTTTGATCCAAATAGAGCCCAAATGGACTTTTTAGGTCATATAGGACCTAACTGGTCCAATTTGTACTTCTTTGGTCCTATTGGAGCCCAAATGGACTTGTTTGCTCCTAATAGAGCCCAAATGGACTTTTTAGGTCATATAGGTCCTAACTGGGCCAATTTGTACTTCTTTGGTCCTATTGGAGCCCAAATGGACTTGTTTGATCCTAATAGAGCCCAAATGAACTTTTTAGGTCATATAGGACCTAACTGGGCCAATTTGTACTTCTTTGGTCCTATTGGAGCCCAAATGGACTTGTTTGATCCTAATAGAGCCCAAATGGACTTTTTAGGTCATATAGGACCTAATCGGTCCAATTTGTACTTCTTTGGTCCGAGGTTGGTGAGCCCAAATGGACTTTTTGATCTTAATAGAGCCCAAATGACTTTTTAGGTCATATAGGACTAATAATTGTACTTCTTTGGTCCTATTGGAGCCCAAATGGACTTGTTTGATCCTAATAGAGCCCAAATGGACTTTTTAGGTCATATAGGACCTAATCTGGGCAATTTGTACTTCTTTGGTCCTATTGGAGCCCAAATGGACTTGTTTGATCCTAATAGAGCCCAAATGGACTTTTTGTTATAGAGATGATTTAGGTCATATAGGACCTAATGGGCAATTTGTACTTCTTTGGTCCTATTGGAGCCCAAATGGACTTGTTTGATCCTAATAGAGCCCAAATGCACTTTTTAGGTCATATAGGACCTAATGGGCCAATTTGTACTTCTTTGGTCCTATGGAGCCCAAATGGACTTGTTTGAGACTTGTTTGATCCTAATAGAGCCCAAATGGACTTTTTAGGTCAAAAAGGACCTAACTGGCCAATTTGTACTTCTTTGGTCCTATTGGAGCCCAAATGGACTTGTTTGATCCTAATAGAGCCCAAATGGACTTTTTAGGTCATATAGGACCTAATGGGCCAATTTGTACATCTTTGGTCCTATTGGAGCCCAAATGGACTTGTTTGATCCTAATAGAGCCCAAATGGACTTTTAGGTCATATAGGACCTAATGGGCTAATTTGTACTTCTTTGGTCCTATTGGAGCCCAAATGGACTTGTTTGATCCTAATAGAGCCCAAATGGACTTTTTAGGTCATATAGGACCTAATGGGCCAATTTGTACTTCTTTGGTCCTATTGGAGCCCAAATGGACTTGTTTGATCCTAATAGAGCCCAAATGGACTTTTAGTCATATAGGACCTAATGGGCCAATTTGTACATCTTTGGTCCTATTGGAGCCAAAATGGACTTGTTTGAACCTAATAGAGCCCAAATGGACTTTTTGGTTCATATAGGACCTAACCGGGCCAATTTGTACTTCTTTGGTCCTATTGGAGCCCAAATGGACTTGTTTGATCCTAATAGAGCCCAAATGCACTTTTTAGGTCATATAGGACCTAACTGGCCAATTGTACTTCTTTGGTCCTATTGGAGCCCAAATGGACTTGTTTGATCCTAATAGAGCCCAAATGGACTTTTTAGGTCATATAGGACCTAGATCGGACCAGATGTACGTATTTGGACCTTTTGGAGCCGAGATGGACGTGTTTGATCCTAATAGAGCCCAAATGGACTGTTAGGTCATAAGGACCTAATGGCTAATTTGTACTACTTTGGTCATAATGGAGCCCAAATGGACTTGTTTGATCCTAATAGAGCCTAAATGAACTTTTTAGTCATATAGGACCTAACTGGGTAAATTCGTACTCCATTGGTACTATTGGAGCCCAAATGGACTTGTTTGATCCTAATAGAGCCCAAATGGACTTTTTAGGTCATATAGGACCTAACTGGCAATTTGTACTTCTTTGGTCCTAATGGAGCCCAAATGGACTGTGATTGTTTGATCCTAATAGAGCCCAAATGGACTTTTAGGTCATATAGGACCTAATGGGCCAATTTGTACATCTTTGGTCCTATTGGAGCCCAAATGGACTTGTTTGATCCTAATAGAGCCCAAATGGACTTGTTAGGTCATATAGGACCTAAGTGGGAAAATTTGTACTTCTGTGGTCCTATTGGAGCCCAAATGGACATGTTTGACCATAATAGAGCCCCAATGGCCTTTTTAGGTCATATAGGACCTAACCAATTTGTACTTCTTTGGTCCTATTGGAGCCCAAATGGACTTGTTTGCTCCTAATAGAGCCCAATGGACATTTTAGGTCATATAGGACCTAATGGGCTAATTTGTACTTCTTTGGTCCTATTGGAGCCCAAATGGACTTGTTTGATCCTAATAGAGCCCAAATGGACTTGTTAGGTCATAAAGGACCTAACCGTGCCAATTTGTACTTCTTTGTTCCAATTGGAGCCCAAATGGACTTGTTTGATCCTAATAGAGCCCAAATGGACTTTTTAGGTCATATAAGACCTAATTGAGCCATTTTGTACTTCTTCGGTCCTAATGGAGCCCAAATGGACTTGTTTGACCCTAATAGAGCCCAAATGGACTTTTTTGAGCATAATAGAGACCAAATCGACAAGATAGGACCTAATTGGGCCAATTTGTACTTCTTTGGTCCTATTGGAGCCCAAATGGACTAGTTTGACCCTAATAGAGCCCAAATGGACTTGTTTGATCTTAATAGAGCCAAAATGGACTTGTTAGGTCATAAAGGACCTAACTGTGCCAATTAGTACTTCTTTGGTCCTATTGTAGCCCAAATGGACTTATTTGATCCTAATAGAGCCCAAATGGACTTTTTAGGTCATATAGGACCTAACTGGGCCAATTTGTACGTCTTTGGTCCTAATGGAGCCCAATTGGACTTGTTTGATCCTAATGGAGCCCAAATGGACTTTTTGATCTTATAGAGCAAATGGACTTTTGGTCATATAGGACCTAATTGGGTAATTTGTACTTTTTGGTCCTATTGGAGCCCAAATGGACTTGTTTGATAATGGGCCCAAATGGACTTGTTTGATCCTAATAGAGCCCAAATGGACTATATAGGACATAAATGACCAATCTGTGCCAATTAGTACTTCTTTGGTCCTATTGTAGCCCAAATGGACTTATTTGATCCTAATAGAGCCCAAATGGACTTTTTAGGTCATATAGGACCTAACTGGGCCAATTTGTACATCTTTGGTCCTAATGGAGCCCAAATGGACTTGTTTGATCCTAATAAAGCCCAAATGGACTTTTTAGTTCATATAGGACCTAACTGGGCCAATTTGTACTTCTTTGGTCCTATTGGAGCCCAAATGGATTGTTTGATCCTAATAGAGCCCATGGATTTTGGTCATAAAGGACCTAACTGGGCCAATTTGTACATCTTTGGTCCTATTGGAGCCCAAATGGACTTGTTTGATCCTAATAGAGCCCAAATGGACTTTTTAGGTCATATAGGACCTAACTGGGCCAATTTGTACATCTTTGGTCCTATTGGAGCCCAAATGGACTTGTTTGATCCTAATAGAGCCCAAATGAACTTTTTAGGTCATATAGGACCTATCTGGGCCAATTTGTACTTCTTTGGTCCTATTGGACACCAAATAGACTTGTTTGATACTAATAGAGCCCAAATGGACTATTTAGGTCATATCGGACCTAACTGGTCCAATTTGTACTTCTTTGGTCCTATTGGAGCCAAAATAGACATGTTTGATCCTAATAGAGCCAAAATGCACTTTTTAGGTCATATAGGACCTAACTGGGTCAACTTGTACTTCTTTGGTCCAATTGGAGCCCAAATGGACTTGTTTGATCCAAATAGAGCCCAAATGGACTTTTTAAGTCATAGAGGACCTAACTAGGCTAATTTGTACTACTTTGGTCCTAATTGAGCCCAAATGGACTTGTTTGATCCTAATAGAGCCTAAATGAACTTTTTAGGTCATATAGGACCTAACTGGGCCAATTTGTACATCTTTGGTCCTAATGGAGCCCAAATGGACTTGTTTGATCCTAATAGAGCCCAAATGGACTTTTTAGGTCATATAGGACCTCACTGGGCCAATTTGTACCTCTTTGGTCCAATTGGAGCCCAAATGGACTTGTTTGATCCTAATAGAGCCCAAATGGACTTTTTAGGTCATATAGGACCTAACTGGGCCAATTTGTACATCTTTGGTCCTAATGGAGCCCAAATGGACTTGTTTGATCCTAATAGAGCCCAAATGCACTTTTTAGGTCATATAGGAACTAACTGGGCCAATTTGTACTTCTTTGGTCCTATTGGAGCCCAAACGGACTAGTTTTATCCTAATAGAGCCCAAATGAACTTTTTAGGTCATATAGGACCTATCTGGGCCAATTTGTACTTCTTTGGTCCTATTGGACACCAAATGGACTTGTTTGATCCTAATAGAGCCCAAATGGACTATTTAGGTCATATCGGACCTAACTGGTCCAATTTGTACTTCTTTGGTCCTATTGGAGCCCAAATAAACTTTTTTGATCCTAATAGAGCCAAAATGCACTTTTTAGGTCATATGGGACCTAACTGGGCCAATTTGTACTTCTTTGGTCCTATTGGAGCCCAAATGGGCTTGTTTGATCCAAATAGAGCCCAAATGGACTTTTTAGGTCATATAAGACCTAACTGGTCCAATTTGTACTTCTTTGGTCCTAATGGAGCCCAAATGGACTTGTTTGACCCTAATAGAGCCCAAATGGACTTTTTTGATCCTAATAGAGCCCAAATGGACTTGGTAGGTCATAAAGGACCTAACTGTGCCAATTTGTTCTTCTTTGGTCCTATTGGAGCCCAAATGGACTTGTTTGATCCAAATAGAGCCCAAATGCACTTTTTAGGTCATATAGGACCAAACTGGGTCAATTTGTACTGTTTTGGTCCTATTGGAGCCCAAATGGACTTGTTTGATCCTAATAGAGCCCAAATGTACTTTTTAGGTCATATAGGACCTAACTGGGCCAATTTGTACTTCTTTGGTCCTATTGGAGCCCAAATGGACTTGTTTACTCCTAATAGAGCCCAACTGGACATTTTAGGTCATATAGGACCTAATTGGCTATTTGTACTTCTTTGGTCCTATTGGAGCCCAAATGGACTTGTTTGATCCTAATAGAGCCCAAATGAACTTTTTAGGTCATATAGGACCTAACTGGGCCAATTTGTACTTCTTTGGTCCTATTGGAGCCCAAATGGACTTGTTTGATCCTAATAGAGCCCAACTGGACATTTTAGGTCAAATAGGACCTAACTGGGCTAATTTGTACTTCTTTGGTCGTATTGGAGCCCAAATGGACTTGTTTGATCCTAATTGAGCCCAACTGGACATTTTAGGTCATATAGGACCTAACTGGGCCAATTTGTACTTCTTTGGTCCTATTGGAGCCTAAATGGACTTGTTTGATCCTAATAGAGCCCAAATGGACTTTTTACGTCATATAGGACCTAACTGGGCCAATTTGTACTTCTTTGGTCCTATTGGAGCCCAAATGGACTTGTTTGATCCTAATAGAGCCCAACTGGACATTTTTGGTCATGTAGAACCTAACTGGGCCAATTTGTACTTCTTTGGTCCTATTGGAGCCCAAATGGACTTGTTTGATCCTAATAGAGCCCAAATGCACTTTTTAGGTCATATAGGACCTAACTGGGCCAATTTGTACTTCTTTGGTCCTATTGGAGCCCAAATGGACTTGTTTGATCCTAATAGAGCCCAAATGAACTTTTTAGGTCATATAGGACCTATCTGGGCCAATTTGTACTTCTTTGGTTCTATTGGACACCAAATGGACTTGTTTGATCCTAATAGAGCCCAAATGGACTATTTAGGTCATATCGGACCTAACTGGTCCAATTTGTTCTTCTTTGGTCATTTTGTAGCCCAAATAGACTTGTTTGATCCTAATAGAGCCAAAATGCACTTTTTAGGTCATATAGGACCAAACTGGGCCAATTTGTACTTCTTTGGTCCTATTGGAGCCCAAATGGACTTGTTTGATCCAAATAGAGCCCTAATGGACTTTTTAGGTCATATAAGACCTAACTGGTCCAACTTGTACTTCTTTGGTCCTAATGGAGCTCAAATGGTCATGTTTGACCCTAATAGAGCCCAAATGGACTTGTTAGGTCATAAAGGACCTAACTGTGCCAATTTGTACTTCTTTGGTCCTATTGAATCCCAAATGGACTTCTTTGATCCTAATAGAGCCCAAATGCACTTTTTAGGTCATATAGGACCTAACTGGGCCAATTTGTACTTCTTTGGTCCTATTGGAGCCCAAATGGACATGTTTGATCCTAATAGAGCCCAAATGTACTTTTTAGGTCATATAGGACCTAACTGGGCCAATTTGTACTTCTTTGGTCCTATTGGAGCCCAAATGGACTTGTTTACTCCTAATAGAGCCCAACTGGACATTTTAGGTCATATAGGACCTAACTGGGCTAATTTGTACTTCTTTGGTCCTATTGAAGCCCAAATGGACTTGTTTGATCCTAATAGAGCCCAAATGAACTTTTTAGGTCATATAGGACCTAACTGGGCCAATTTGTACTTCTTTGGTCCTATTGGAGCCCAAATGGACTTGTTTCATCCTAATAGAGCCCAAATGGACTTTTTAGGTCATATAAGACCTAACTGGTCCAATTTGTACTTCTTTGGTCCGAATGGAGCCCAAATGGATTTGTTTGACCCTAATAGAGCCCAAATGGACTTGTTTGATCTTAATAGAGCCCAAATGGACTTTTTAGGTCATATAGGACCTAATTGGGCAAATTTGTACTTCTTTGGTCCTACTGGAGCCCAAATGGACTTGTTTGACCCTAATGGAGCCCAAATGGACTTGTTTGATCCTAATAGAGCCCAAATGAACTTGTTATGTCATATAGGACCTAACTGGGTCAATTTGTACTTCTTTGGTCCTAATGGAGCCCAAATGGACTTGTTTGACCCTAATAGAGCCCAAATGGACTTGTTTGATCCTAATAGAGCCCAAATGGACTTGGTAGGTCATAAAGGACCTAACTGTGCCAATTTGTTCTTCTTTGGTCCTATTGGAGCCCAAATGGACTTGTTTGATCCTAATAGAGCCCAAATGGACTTTTTAGGTCATATAGGACCTAACTGGGCCAATTTGTACTTCTTTGGTCCTATTGGTGCCCAAATGGACTTGTTTGATCCTAATAGAGCCCAAAAGGACGTTTTAGGTCATATAGGACCTAATTGGGCCAATTTGTAATTCTTTGGTCCTAATGGAGCCCAAATGGACTTCTTTGACCCTAATAGAGCCCAAATGGACTTGTTTGATCCAAATAGAGCCCAAAAGGACTTGTTAGGTCATAAAGGACCTAATTGTGCCAATTTGTACTTCTTTGGTCCTATTGGAGCCCAAATGGACTTGTTTGATCCTAATAGAGCCCAAATGGACTTTTTAGGTCGTATAGGACCTAACTGGGCCAATTTGTACATCTTTGGTCCTATAGGAGCCCAAATGGACTTGTTTGATCCGAGCCCAAATGCACTTTTTAGGTCATATAGGACCTAACTGGGCCAATTTGTACTTCTTTTGTCCTATTGGAGCCCAAATGGACTTGTTTGATCCTAATGGAGCCCAAATAAACTTTTTAGGTCATATAGGACCTATCTGGGCCAATTTGTACTTCTTTGGTCCTATTGGACTCCAAATGGACTTGTTTGATCCTAATAGAGCCCAAATGGACTATTTAGGTCATATCGGACCTAACTGGTCCAATTTGTACTTCTTTGGTCCTATTGTAGCCAAAATAGACTTGTTTGATCCTAATAGAGCCAAAATGCACTTTTTAGGTCATATAGGACCTAACTGGGCCAATTTGTACTTCTTTGGTCCAATTGGAGCCCCAATGGACTTGTTTGATCCAAATAGAGCCCAAATGGACTTTTTAGGTCATATAGGACCTAACTGGGCCAATTTGTATTTCTTTGGTCCTAACGGAGCCCAAATGGACTTGTTTGACCCTAATAGAGCCCAAATGGGCTTGTTTGATTATAATAGAGCCCAAATGGACTTGTTAGGTCATAAAGGACCTAACTGTGCCAATTTGTACTTCTTTGGTCCTATTGGAGCCCAAATGGACTTGTTTGATCTTAATAGAGCCCAAATGGACTTTTTAGGTCATATAGGACCTAATTGGGTCAATTTGTACTTCTTTGGTCCTACTAGAGCCCAAATGGACTTGTTTGATCCTATTAGAGCCCAAATGGACTTGTTAGGTCATAAAGGACCTAACTGTGCCAATTTGTACTTCTTTGGTCCTATTGGAACCCAAACGGACTTGTTTGATCCTAATAGAGCCCAAATGGACTTTTTAGGTCATATAGGACCTAACTGGGCCAATTTGTACATCTTTGGTCCTAATGGAGCCCAAATGGACTTGTTTGATCCTAATAAAGCCCAAATGGTCTTTTTAGGTCATATAGGACCTCACTGGGCCAATTTGTACTTCTTTGGTCCTATTGGAGCCCAAACGGACTTGTTTGATCCTAATAGAGCCCAAATGGACTTTTTAGGTCATATAGGACCTAACTGGGCCAATTTGTACATCTTTGGTCCTAATGGAGCCCCAATGGACTTGTTTGATCCTAATAAAGCCCAAATGGTCTTTTTAGGTCATATAGGACCTCACTGGGCCAATTTGTACTTCTTTGGTCCTATTGGAGCCCAAATGGAATTGTTTGATCCTAATAGAGCCCAAATGGACTTTTTAGGTCATATAGGACCTAACTGGGCCAATTTGTACTTCTTTGGTCCTAATGGAGCCCAAATGGACTTGTTTGACCCTAGTAGAGCCCAAATGGACTTTTTAGGTCATACAGGACCTAACTGGGCCAATTTGTACTTCTTTGGTCCTAATGGAGACCAAATGGACTTGTTTGACCCTAATACATCCCAAATGGACTTGTTTGATCCTAATAGAGGCCAAATGGACATGTTTGGTCATTAAGGACCTAACAGTGCCAATTTGTACTTCTTTGGTCCTATTGGTGCCCAAATGGACTTTTTAGGTCATACATGACCTAACTGGGCCAATTTGTACTTATTTGGTCCTAATGGAGCCCAAATGGACTTGTTTGACCCTAATAGAGCCCAAATGGACTTGTTTGATCCTAATAGAGGCCAAATGGACATGTTACGTCATTAAGGACCTAACTGTGCCAATTTGTAATTCTTTGGTCCTATTGGTGCCCAAATGGACTTGTTTGATCCTAATAGAGCCCAAATGCACTTTTTAGGTCATATAGGACCTCACTGGGCCAATTTGTACTTCTTTGGTCCTATTGGAGCCCAAATGGACTTGTTTGATCCTAATAGAGCCCAAATGGACTTTTTAGCTCATATAGGACCTAACTGGGCCAATTTGTACTTCTTTGGTCCTAATGGAGCCCAAATGGACTTGTTTGATCCTAATAGAGCCCAAATGTACTTTTTAGGTCATATAGGGCCTAACTGGGCCAATTTGTACTTCTTTGGTCCTATTTGATCCCAAATGGACTTGTTTCATCCTAATAGAGCCCAAATGGACTTTTTAGGTCATATTGGACCTAACTGGGCCAATTTGTACTTCTTTGGTCCTAATGGATCCAAATGGACTTGTTTGACCCTAATAGAGCCCAAATGGACTTGTTTGATCCTAATAGAGCCCAAATGGACTTGTTAGGTCATGAAGGACCTAACTGTGCCAATTTGTACCTCTTTGGTCCTATTGGAGCCCAAATGGACTTGTTTGATCCTAATAGAGCCCAAATGCACTTTTTAGGTCATATAGGACCTAACTGGGCCAATTTGTACTTCTTTGGTCCTAATGGAGCCCAAATGGACTTGTTTGACCCTAATAGAGCCCAACTGGACATTTTAGGTCATATAGGACCTAACTGGGCCAATTTGTACTTCTTTGGTCCTATTGGAGCCCAAATGGACTTGTTTGATCTAAATAGAGCCCAAATGGACTTTTTAGGTCATATAGGACCTAATTGGGCCAATTTGTAATTCTTTGGTCCTAATGGAGCCCAAATGGACTTGTTTGACCCTAATAGAGCCCAAATGGACTTGTTTGATCCTAATAGAGCCCAAAAGGACTTGTTAGGTCATAAAGTACCTAATTGTGCCAATTTGTACTTCTTTGTTCCTATTGGAGCCCAAATGGACTTGTTTGATCCTAATAAAGCCCAAATGGAGTTTTTAGGTCATATAGGACCTAACTGGGCCAATTTGTATTTCTTTGCTCCTAACGGAGCCCAAATGGACTTGTTTGACCCTAATAGAGCCCAAATGGACTTATTTGATCCTAATAGAGCCCAAATGGACTTGTTTGGTCATAAAGGACCTAACTGTGCCAATTTGTACTTCTTTGGTCCTATTGGAGCCCAAATGGACTTGTTTGATCTTAATAGAGCCCAAATGGACTTTTTAGGTCATATAGGACCTAATTGGGTCAATTTGTACTTCTTTGGTCCTACTAGAGCCCAAATGGACTTGTTTGATCCTATTAGAGCCCAAATGGACTTGTTAGGTCATAAAGGACCTAACTGTGCCAATTTGTACTTCTTTGGTCCTATTGGAACCCAAACGGACTTGTTTGATCCTAATAGAGCCCAAATGGACTTTTTAGGTCATATAGGACCTAAGTGGGCCAATTTGTACATCTTTGGTCCTAATGGAGCCCAAATGGACTTGTTTGATCCTAATAGAGCCCAAATGTACTTTTTTGGTCATATAGGACCTATCTGGGCCAATTTGTACTTCTTTGGTCCTATTGGAGCCCAAATGGACTTGTTTGATCCTTATAGAACCCAAATGGATTTTTTAGGTCATATAGGACCTAACTGGGCCAATTTGTACTTCTTTGGTCCTAATGGAGCCCAAATGGACTTGTTTGACCCTAATAGAGCCCAAATGGACTTGTTTGATCCTAATAGAGGCCAAATGGACATGTTAGGTCATTAAGGACCTAACTGTGCCAATTTGTACTTCTTTGGTCCTATTGGTGCCCAAATGGACTTTTTAGGTCATATAGGACCTAACTGGGCCAATTTGTACTTCTATGGTCCTAATGGAGCCCAAATGGACTTGTTTGACCCTAGTAGAGCCCAAATGGACTTTTTAGGTCATACAGGACCTAACTGGGCCAATTTGTACTTCTTTGGTCCTAATGGAGACCAAATGGACTTGTTTGACCCTAATAGAGCCCAAATGGACTTGTTTGATCCTAATAGAGGCCAAATGGACATGTTTGGTCATTAAGGACCTAACTGTGCCAATTTGTACTTCTTTGGTCCTATTGGTGCCCAAATGGACTTTTTAGGTCATACAGGACCTAACTGGGCCAATTTGTACTTCTTTGGTCCTAATGGAGCCCAAATATACTTGTTTGACCCTAATTGAGCCCAAATGGACTTGTTTGATCCTAATAGAGGCCAAATGGACATGTTACGTCATTAAGGACCTAACTGTGCCAATTTGTAATTCTTTGGTCCTATTGGTGCCCAAATGGACTTGTTTGATCCTAATAGAGCCCAAATGCACTTTTTAGGTCATATAGGACCTCACTGGGCCAATTTGTACTTCTTTGGTCCTATTGGAGCCCAAATGGACTTGTTTGATCCTAATAGAGCCCAAATGGACTTTTTAGCTCATATAGGACCTAACTGGGCCAATTTGTACTTCTTTGGTCTTAATGGAGCCCAAATGGACTTGTTTGATCCTAATAGAGCCCAAATGTACTTTTTAGGCCATATAGGGCCTAACTGGGCCTATTTGTACTTCTTTGGTCCTATTTGAGCCCAAATGGACTTGTTTCATCCTAATAGAGCCCAAATGGACTTTTTAGGTCATATTGGACCTAACTGGGCCAATTTGTACTTCTTTGGTCCTAATGGATCCAAATGGACTTGTTTGACCCTAATAGAGCCCAAATGGACTTGTTTGATCCTAATAGAGCCCAAATGGACTTGTTAGGTCATGAAGGACCTAACTGTGCCAATTTGTACCTCTTTGTTCCTATTGGAGCCCAAATGGACTTGTTCGATCCTAATAGAGCCCAAATGCACTTTTAAGGTCATATAGGACCTAACTGGGCCAATTTGTACTTCTTTGGTCCTAATGGATTCCAAATGGACTTGTTTGACCCTAATAGAGCCCAACTGGACATTTTAGGTCATATAGGACCTAACTGGGCCAATTTGTACTTCTTTGGTCCTATTGGAGCCCAAATGGACTTGTTTGATCTTAATAGAGCCCAAATGGACTTTTTAGGTCATATAGGACCAAATTGGGCAAATTTGTAATTCTTTGGTCCTAATGGAGCCCAAATGGACTTGTTTGACCCTAATAGAGCCCAAATGGACTTGTTTGACCCTAAACAAGTCCATTTGGGTTCCAATAGGACCAAAGAAGTACAAATTGACACCGTTTGGTCCTTTATGACGTAACAAGTCCATTTGGGCTCTATTAGGGTCAAACAAGTCCATTTGGGCTCCATTAGGACCAAAGAAGTACAAATTGGCCCAATTAGGTCCTATATGGCCTAAAAAGTCCATTTGGACTCTATTAGGATCAACAAGTCCATTTGGGCTCCAATAGGACCAAAGTAGTACAAATTGGCCCAGATAGGTCCTATATGACCGAAAAAGTCCATTTGGGCTCTATTAGGATCAAACAAGTCCATTTTGGTTCCAATAGGACCAAAGAACTACAAATTGGCCTAGTTAGTTCCTATATGACCTAAAAAGTGTATTTGGCTCTATTAGGACAAACAAGTCCATTTGGGCTCCAATAGGACCAAAGAAGTACAAATTGGCCCAGTCAGGTCCTATATGACCTAAAAAGTCCATTTGGGCTCTATTAGGATCAAACAAGTCCATTTGGGCTCCAATAGGACCAAAGAAGTACAAATTGGCCCAGTTAGGTCCCATATGACCTAAAATGTCCAGTTGGGCTCTATTAGGATCAAACAAGTCCATAACCTAAAAAGTCCATTTGCGTTCTATTAGGATCAAACAAGTCCATTTGGGCTCCAATAGGACCAAAGAAGTACAAATTGGCCCAATTAGGTCCTATATGACCTAAAATGTCCAGTTGGGCTCTATTAGGATCAAACAAGTCAATTTG
>JAUPTC010000179.1:0-79397 GCA_030762895.1 Sophora flavescens | reverse complement strand
ACCTAAGCCATAATCAACACACAAACTTACTATCATAGCTTGGCAAGCCTATTTAATTTAAAGGATATACTTAAATATAAGATAGTAGTTTTACAAAAATTTCGACAGAGTCTCCTCGTAATTCTGACATCCCAAATAAAATGACACATGTTAAAATGATTACATTTTCACCCGCAATTCTAGCTACACTAAATTCAACCGGGCATCAATACATAAAAATAATAGTTATAGCCATAAGCTTTACAAAACCAAAAGAAATAGCTTAGATTTTCAATCAAAAGATAAGCTCTCCGCCTCAAACGCTCCATTATAAAAATAAAGGCTTCCCCAGCCAAACACATACATACTATCAAAATAATCTAAGTCTTAACCCTAAGTCGTCGTTCTAAGAGTTATTCCAAGTAATACCTCATCACAACTACATCTAAGTCTCGAATGACTTAGACAGACTCCTCTGCACCATCTGTGATAGAGTACCCGGGGTACAATATCGAACTTAGAAAAATCTGAAATGTGTGTGTAAGGGTGAGACGCCAATATATGGTTTTAACTCAATAACTAAATGCTCGACACCACATAACACATATACATTTACCACACAAGCATTTATAAGCTTAATAGTCTATCAATGGGTTCTAACACCCCAAACATCATCCATAAAATTATGCATGACACTTCTATTCATCATCTACTTTTCGTCCTAATCTCATGAGATATCCCAACATCATACGAGTTGATCAGACTCCATAGCCACACTGGCTAACTTGGCCAACTGCCAACAGGTGCGCAACCTCTTCCCATCTTCAAAGGCACACAAGGCCAGGCATACAAGGTGTGGCTCCCCGAGGCACACTGCCAAACACATTGCTAACGTCCACAACCAGTGGCAATACCTATTAGCAAGTAAGATGGGGTCCAAATCTCAATGTCCTCACTAGGCACATGAGATAATGCACATCGAAATTACCTTTCCCGCTGGTAATTAATGCATTAAACCACAAATCGCGTGCACGTCTCCAAATGCATGGAAAACACTTTTGTTTTCTTCTTTTCTTTGTGCTCACTCTTTCTTTGTCGAAGCTCAAAATGGCTTACGACTCACAACGTTTTAAAACACTTTTTAAAACTTTCATTACAACACAGGACCTCACCGGTCCATAAAACATTTATCAAAACATAGGACCTCACCGTCCATAAAACTTTTATCAAAACATAGGACCTCACAAACCTCGGGGTGCTCAATTCACGACACCTCTCGGCCGGTGCACCGCTCATAGGTTTGGGCACTAGAAACATCTTCAATGTTTCATCACAATATACCTCATGTATACAATTCAGTCACAGTATACCTCATGTATACAATATAGGCCCTCAAAGTCCAAATGATCGAGTCCATCACAACACGTAACCTTAGTACCTCGACGTCTCGGTTACTAAGTTCCACACCACTATTAACACGAAATCAGTTTTGCTTTCATAAATTCTTTTTCCAAAAATTGGAAATTCATCAATAAAATCCTTAAATAATAAAACTTGGTTTTCACAAATATGAGTCACTTGAGGTTTTAACTTCCTTAAAATATGTACTGCCGTTTCAAAATAATTGCCTTCTACGTTTTTCCAAATCTGTCATCATTCTTTTCCAAATCATTCATCAATTATCACTTTTAAAGCTTCTCAAGCCAATACTTAACTTTTTCCACTGAAAACACTTTCTAAAATCATCTTAACTTCTTTTCAACAATTAATTTCATAAAATAACTTTGTATAATATTACAAACTTTCTTACATAAAAATTTGCAGTACTTAACATTTTCACAATTTCGCTCTCATTGAGACTCGAGTTACTTTTACACTAATAAATTATCATCATCAAAACTCCTTATTTATCCAAAATAATGCTTTTCACCACTATTATATTCCAACGTTTCCCATAAAACATTGAATATAATTTACACAGCTTATTAAAGCTTTTATCTGATTAGTCGGTTGTGCATCGACCACGATCGAGGCTTCTCAAATAACACTCACAAGCAACATTCAACAACAAACCACTAGACAGATCATGTACCATAGCAATATCATATTCAAATAAATAATTTAAAATAGATCAACCACTGATACTCAGATATACAACCCAACATAAACCGCATAATCAGATAACCACAACCACATCAATTATACAGAATACACAACAAGCAAATGGTCAACAAGCAAATGGTTATTGAGAAAAAATCCATCAGGCAAGCTCCCCTTACCTCTTGAAGACTCGAACTAAATAATCTCCCGAACTCGATTCGATTCCTCTTCGTTAGTGTAAATCAGCTAACTCCGTAGTTTCCTTCAAACGAATTGCAACCAAAATAAATCAAATCAAACAACAACACACTTAAATCAATGGGGGTTAGGGTTCGGCTTTACCCAATTTTCTAGGTTAGGAAACTTAAAATTTGATTAACTTAGGGATTAATGATCCATAAGTTACTTAAGCATGATTAATCACTTTAACCATGATTATGAACCAAGAACATGAACTAAAACTCATCTAGTTCCAAGAACTAGGGTTTCGGCCAAGGACTGAGTTTGGAGTTAGAAATCTCTAAAATTTCTAAACTCTTGGATTTAATCAACATACAAAACATAGAGTTAGATTCAAGTGTTTCAAACAACTTTTGAATCATAAAACCAACAAGTGCTCATACCTAGGGTTTCGGTTTTTGAAGAATCAAATAGGCTCAAGTTTGATTTTTGATCTTGTATATACTTGAATACAAGAATTATCAAGATATAATCATGAATCAAGACATGAAATGGAAACAAAACCTAAGAACACAATTTAACCTAGGTTCGGCCATGACCAGAATTTAGGGAAAGAAATTTCACATGATATTAGGCTTCTAGATGATGAAAATAGAGATGATTATAAGATCATAGCAATTGGTTTCATGTCAAAAGGATTTTTCTAGAATTAGTTATGAATTTTTCAATCTAGCTTCAAGAACTTTAAACAAATGAAGAACATGTTGATCAAAAGCATAAACTCAAGAATCTTATGAAGAGAAAAGCTTAGAATAGCAAGATTAAGAGAGACTACCTCTTGACGATCAAAGAAAATGATGGTTTGGATGATGTTCTTCAAGAATTTCTCATGATGTTCTTGAGAAACTTAAGGGAGAAGATGAACCTAGTTAGGGTTTTAGAACAGTTTCGGTATTTTGGGTATATCTCTCAACATACTTATCCGTTTTGGATGATCTTTATGTCGTTGGAAAGAAGAGAGAAATATGAACAACTTTCATGTTGAAAGTGTTCCGAGATTCAAAATAGAAACCGATCAGAATGGCTATGCAAAATCAGACGAGTTATGAACTCTTTGGAGCAAAGAACATGAAAATGGAAAAAAAATGGCTTAAGGAAGAAGACATCCTATTTAAATGAAGAAGCAACCAGCTTAATGAAGAAGAAACAAATGCTTAATGAAGAAGCAATCAAAACTTGGAGAAGAAGAAGTCAAAACTTGGTTAAGAAGAATTCAAAACTTTATAAAGAAGAAATCAAAACTTAATGAAGAAGATTTCAAAACTTGATGGAGAAGAATTCAAATACTTGGAGAAGAAGAAAATGTTGGAGCCGTGAGGATTTGGCAAGAGTTTTGGGTCAATTTGTCCAATGGCATTTGGTAGAAATTGTCATAAAAGACAAGGGTATTTTGGTCATTTCCATAACAAAATTAAATGTTGCCATAAATGTGCAATTTATTGCCATTTATGATAGGATAGACTCGTCATGAATGCTAGTCAAGTTGGTCAATCCAATGTCTCTGCTACTTTGCCGACTTCCCGATTCATCTGACTCAGGCTCTGCCTAGAGACATCTCGTCGTATAGGCCCGTAACAAACATAATATTTTAATTTTTTTTTACCAAAGTTTCCAAAACTTTCAGTATCGTAGTAAATATGATAAAAATATTTTTCATCTCGTTCACGATTCAAAATTAGGTCTTCCGAAAGCAAGAACTTTTCTTGTCGGTGAAAACACTGAAAATGCAAATCAGGCTTCCGTCTGAGTTTTCAACCAAAAACTTCCCTGTAACCTTATAAAAATAAGTATAACAAGGAAATGACCTTGGTTTATCCAAAATCATTTTCTAAGTCTCGGATAAAAATATAGATTTATCATCGATATTACGAAACAGCGAAAATCGGGGTGTTACATTACTACCCCTCTTAAAAAAATTTCGTCCTCGAAATTTCGTAGTTCAAAACTAAACTGGATGTTGTAATCATACTTTAACTCTAAAATCTTGCTTTGTATTCTCATCGCTTCATTCATTTCATCTATAACATTATAACAGGATCAATTCCTGCCATTTTATTTATCCTCGAGACTTTTCACTACCACATTATCTCCACTACCTTCGATATTTCACCTTATTCTATTACACTTTAAAGAACAAAATCAACGCTTAATCTCTTCATTTAACTTTCTCAATACAAATCCATTAGGAAAAACTTTCTCCAATATCTAACTTTCACAGCTAACATCAAAACCAACACTAACTTTATATAACATCAATTAACATTCTACTCAAGAGATGCAATCATAGTCTTAGTCCAATTGGGCTTAGTCTACTCTTCTAGTCATATCAAATTCACACTTTTCAAGCCTCCAATCAAAACGTCATAATATTCTTAAGTTGCACATGATAAACTTTGCTCCAAGAACCTAAGAAATTCAATCTTATTGAAATTGAATCTTACCACATCCATCATAATTCGTTCTCTTATTAATTCCACTTGAATCTTTTGCCTACTTCGATTTCATATCCTTTATTTGCCTCTCATTTTCAATTTGGTTCTCAAGCCCCGTTAGTATCCCTGGTTTAAGAAATTTCCCATGCACATCTACCCTATTGTCCAAGAAAATTCACAACTCCTAACAATTTCCTCCATTCGAAGTCTTAGCTCTATCACTTATACAAGGAAGTGCTTGTATCCTATCTGCCCTTATCTTATATATTTGCAACTGAGAAAAGATATTATAAAATAGAATTTCTCTAAGGTCATTACCCCTAAGAGTTGCACCAAAACAAAGCCAAGAAATCCAGGTGAACGCTCCCCAATGGCAATCTTGAATTTAAGAATGTCCAATTCCTACTATGGATCATCAATCACATATTACCAGAATAAGACCTCAAAGATTATAAACATTTCATCATAGCTTATCACACTCGAAAGACATAATCAAAACTTAATCACTTCTTGCCTCCAAATTAGTCTGCTAACAAAACTTCTTCTACACCTTATCCTCACAACGAATATCAAGTTCAACACTAACTTTTCTTTACTACATATATTAACTTTCAACCCAAAGCACACAATTGTAGTCTTAGTTTCCTTTGAACAGATTCCACCACTCCAAATTATAACATAGTCATTCATTTCAATCTTAAAGAATACAATTACATTTCTCCATGCAATTACAACCAAAAGGAATCACGTCAACTTGAATTATCCAAAATCATAATTCTTAAACTTTTCTAACAACTTAGCTTCACTCAAGAACTCCTCTTTACTATTTTCATTCAGCTTAAGGACAACTACCATATATAAATATATATATATATATATATATATATATATATATATATATATATATATATATATATATATATATATATATATAATTCTCGGATTCACTAAGTCAATATTAACCATATACATTGTTCACTACTCTAAATTCCTTTAATGATATATCTACCTCGATCATAAAGTCCATTGTAATCATCTCACTCAAAAATGTTGAACTTAAGGGTTCTCATAATACCATCCACATCTATACCCTAACGAAACTCCTATCAACTATGGTTCATCCTACCATAGAGATGACAAAAATTTAGGTACCACACTATTTCCCAGATAACCTGCTAAAGATAGGTCACCTCATTCCTTATCCATCCCACTAAGGATGATCAGCTGAACTTAGTCTCAACTTAGTCCTTAACACTTAAAGTAAACCTAGTTGATACACATTGATACACTTCCGTTTTTCATCTGAAATAAAACTTGAAGATACTTCACTAAATCTGAAAAATCCCCTGATACACTATTTGATTCACTAACTTTACTTGTGGATCTTAACTCGTAAGAAGATGTAGACTTCACCAGTCGATCAACGATCACTTGAATTCAAACAAGACTCGTGCAGGTCTTCAGAAAACTCATAACAAAGATTGAAGGAATACCAACACCTCAACAAGGAAGGTCTCAATTGTACATCTTGATGTGGAGACATTCAACTCACGACTGATGAGATAAGTCACACATCGACGACATTTGAAAAGTACATAGAAGTAAAATGATCAATGACGAAAAGTACATTCGAACCGCAACAAGACAAGACCTTGGTGATCATAAAAGAATGTTTCAAGAAAAGAAATTTTTTTCTGGATTCCACTTTCACATAAGCATAGAAAAGAATTTCATTAATTTGAAGGATATTGGAACATCTAGTATGGAAAAAAAATCATTCCATCAGGTTCGTGGATGTAAAAATGCATGATCAATACACATTTACAAGCATGAATCTAATAAAGTTCATTCTTCCACAAGAATCTTCCAACGGATTCAAAAAAATCAAGGAGTGAATAATGTCTAATCCCAAGAGGATTAATTCTTATTCTTAATACAAAGAATTTACAAAATGATGACTTTCACCTCTATCAAAAATAGAAGTGACGAAACTAAGTTTCACCAAGAAACTTTGGCTATCACGAAATTATCTGTGTTATAACTCAAGAAAAATAGTCATAACCACTTTTCTCAACAAAGTGTGAAAGTATCCAGACCAATCGATTCCTTTAAACCAATTCACTCAAATGTCTAATACATCGAGGATCATTTGGAAGTGTGAGTACGACTTCTCACAACAAAGAAATAAATAACTGGAAATTTATGAATCAGCATAACTAATTCATGAGTCTTAACAGACTGTAAATTAAAAGCAGAAAATATGTCTGACACATACCAACTTCACCGTTGTGATTATCTAATACAATCACAGAATTTGAGAAATACATGTCAACTGACAAACACAAGAGAATCAAAGAGTACAATGAAGAATTCCTCAATCACGAGACACTCACCCAAGATCGAAAATCCACTCGATTCGTCTGGGTCCCAACCAACATACACATCTTTCTAGCCAAGCTTAGTATAACCACCTTGAATTGGGTACGATCCCGGACAACTTAATCAATCGATCAAACATGCAAAAGGTTGATCTTTCCTCCTAAACTGAGTTGACGATGCAAAACCTTAGATAACTCCAATCTGGTACTAACTCGTCTTCAAGTCGATCTTTGAGTAGATGACAACTCCTCGCAATTAATTTACCAAATCAACTACGCAAGTTAGAGAATACTTATTCATAATTCGTCCTTTTACCTAGTCGTCAGAAATCTAGACGATGACACGAACTTCCACACAACGTTGGTGCTTCACAAGGAAAACACTCGATCTAACAAACGATTCGGACCACCGATCTTGAACTCCGTTTCAATCTTTGTAGGCAACATCCTACACAAAAGAACAGAGATCTGACCGCATCCAAAAACTAGATCAATCAAAATCAATGTCCTTTACTAACCATAAACCTAGAATATTTCCAGGGAACACTCTTGGAAAAATCCTATACACAAACACCTTGTTTCAATGTCCGACATGATTCACAAAATAATCGAATGTCATATTCGAACCCAAGTAACACTCAAGATCTAAGGTCTCCCAAGATATTAAAACCCTTGGAAAAACCATCAACAAAACATATACTTGTGTGTCAACACACATTGCTTCAACAAGAAACAATTCAAACAAGAACCAACCAGAGATCACACAACAAAAACTTAACAGACCTATTCCCCAAAGATCCCGAAAGACTCGACCAGCTCGATACCACAATGTAAGGCCCTCCCTTGGGCATTACCTTCTAAACACGTACGAAAATATAATTAAAATATAATTTCCTGGTGCTTTCGGAAAATAACTTATATAAGTTCATAAGTGTCTGAAATTGGGTGTAAAATTTTTTTTTTCTTTTGTCACGACTCCACACCTAAGCCATAATCAACACACAAACTTACTATCATAGCTTGGCAAGCCTATTTAATTTAAAGGATATACTTAAATATAAGATAGTAGTTTTACAAAAATTTCGACAGAGTCTCCTCTGTAATTCGGACATCCCAAATAAAATGACACATGTTAAAATGATTACATTTTCACTCCAGAATTCTAGCTACACTAAATTCAACCAGGCATCAATACATAAAAATAATAGTTATAGCCATAAGCTTTACAAAACCAAAAGAAATAGCTTAGATTTTCATTCAAAAGATAAGCTCTCCGAGCCTCAAACGTTCCATTATAAAATAAAGGCTCTCTGAGCCAAACTCATACATACTATCAAAATAATCTAAGTCTTAACCCTAAGCTGGTCGTTCTAAGAGTTATTCCGCAAGTAATACCTCATCAAGCAACTACATCTAAGTCTCGGAATGACTTAGACATACTCCTCTGCACAATCTGTGATAGAGTACCCAGGGTACAATATCGAACTTAGAAAAATCCTGAAATGTGTGTGTAAGGGTGAGACGCCAATATATGGTTTTAACCCAATAACTAAATGCTCGACACCACATAACACATATACATTTACCACACAAGCATTTATAAGCTAATAGTCTATCAATGGGTTCAACACCCCAAACATCATCCATAAAATTATGCATGACACTTCTATTCATCATCTACTTTTCGTCCTAATCTCATGAGATATCCCAACATCATACGAGTTGATCAGACTCCATAGCCACACTGGCTAACTTGGCCAACCTCGCCAACAAAGCGCAACCTCTTCCCATCTTCAAAAGGCACACAAGGCAGGCATACAAGGTGTGGCTCCCCGAGGCACACTGCCAAACACATTGCTAACGTCCACAACCAGTGGCAATACCTATTAGCAAGTAAGATGGGGTCCAAATCTCAATGTCCTCACTAGGCACATGAGATAATGCACATCGGAATTACCTTTCGAGCTGGTAATTAATGCATTATACCACAAATCGCAGGCACGTCTGCCAAATGCATGCAAAACACTTTTGTTTTCTTCTTTTCTTTGTGCTCACTCTTTCTTTGCCGAAGCTCAAAATGGCTTACGACTCACAACGTTTTAAAACACTTTTAAAACTTTCATTACAACACAGGACCTCACTGTCCATAAAACATTTATCAAAACATAGGACCTCACTGTCCATAAAACTTTTATCAAAACATAGGACCTCACAGTCCGAGTGCTCAATCACGACACCTCTCGACCGGTGCACCAGTCTTAGGTTCGTGGCACTAGAAACATCTTCAATGTTTCATCACAGTATACCTCTTGTATACAATTCATCACAGTATACCTCATGTATACAATATAGGCCCTCAAAGTCCAAATGACAGTCCATCACAACACAGAACCTTAGTACCCCGACGTCTCGGTTACTAAGTTCCACACCACTATTAACACGAAATCAGTTTTGCTTTCATAAATTCTTTTTCCAAAAATTGGAAATTCATCAATAAAATCCTTAAATAATAAAACTTGGTTTTCAGAAATATGAGTCACTTGAGGTTTTAACTTCCTTAAAATATGTACTGCCGTTTCAAAATACCTGCCTTCTACATTTTTCCAAATCTGTCATCATTCTTTTCCAAATCATTCATCAATTATCACTTTTAAAGCTTCTCAAGTCAATACTTAACTTTTTCCACTGAAAACACTTTCTAAAATCATCTTAACTTCTTTTCAACAATTAATTTCATAAAATAACTTTGTATAATATTACAAACTTTCTTACATAAAAATTTGCAGTACTTAACATTTTCACAATTTCGCTCTCATTGTGACTCGAGTTACTTTTACACTAATAAATTATCATCATCAAAACTCCTTATTTATCCAAAATAATGCTTTTCACCACTATTATATTCCAACGTTTCCCATAAAATATTGAATATAATTTACACAGCTTATTAAAGCTTTTATCTGATTAGTCGGTTGTGCACTGACCACCACACATCCAGCTTCTCAAACAACACTCACAAGCAACGTTCAACAACAAACCACTAGACAGATAATGTACCATAGCAATATCATATTCAAATAAATAATTTAAAACAGATCAAACACTGATACTCAGATATACAACACAACATAAACCACATAATCAGATAACCACAACCACATCAATTATACAGAATACACAACAAGCAAATGGTCAACAAACAAATGTTATTGATAAAAATCCATCAGGCAAGCTCCCCTTACCTCTTGAAGACTCGAACTAAATAATCTCCCGAACTCGATTCGATTCCTCTTCGTTAGTGTAAATCAGCTAACTCCGTAGTTTCCTTCAAACGAATTGCAACCAAAATAAATCAAATCAAACAACAACACACTTAAATCAATGGGGGTTAGGGTTCGGCTTTACCCAATTTTCTAGGTTAGGAAACTTAAAATTTGATTAACTTAGGGATTAATGATCCATAAGTTACTTAAGCATGATTAATCACTTTAACCATGATTATGAACCAAGAACATGAACTAAAACTCATCTAGTTCCAAGAACTAGGGTTTCGGCCAAGGACTGAGTTTGGAGTTAGAAATCTCTAAAATTTCTAAACTCTTGGATTTAATCAACATACAAAACATAGAGTTAGATTCAAGTGTTTCAAACAACTTTTGAATCATAAAACCAACAAGTGCTCATACCTAGGGTTTCGGTTTTTGAAGAATCAAATAGGCTCAAGTTTGATTTTTGATCTTGTATATACTTGAATACAATAATTATCAAGATATAATCATGAATCAAGACATGAAATGGAAACAAAACCTAAGAACACAATTTAACCTAGGTTCGCCCATGACCAGAATTTAGGGAAAGAAATTTCACATGATATTAGGCTTCTAGATGATGAAAATAGAGATGATTATAAGATCATAGCAATTGGTTTCATGTCAAAAGGAATTTTCTAGAATTAATTATGAATTTTTCAATCTAGCTTCAAGAACTTTAAACAAATGAAGAACATGTTGATCAAAAGCATAAACTCAAGAATCTTATGAAGAGAAAAGCTTAGAATAGCAAGATTAATAGAGACTACCTCTTGATGATCAAAGAAAATGATGGTTTGGATGATGTTCTTCAAGAATTTCTCATGATGTTCTTGAGAAACTTAAGGGAGAAGATGAACCTAGTTAGGGTTTTAGAACAGTTTCGGTATTTTGGGTATATCTCTCAACATACTTATCCGTTTTGGATGATCTTTATGTCGTTGGAAAGAAGAGGGAAAGATGAACAACTTTCATGTTGAAAGTTTTTCGAGATTCAAAATATACACTGATCAGAATGGCTATGCAAAATCAGACGAGTTATGAACTCTTTGGAGCAAAGAACATGAAAATGGAAAAAAATGGCTTAAGGAAGAAGACATCCTATTTAAATGAAGAAGCAACCAGCTTAATGAAGAAGAAACAAATGCTTAATGAAGAAGCAATCAAAACTTGGAGAAGAAGAAGTCAAAACTTGGTTAAGAAGAATTCAAAACTTCATAAAGAAGAAATCAAAACTTAATGAAGAAGATTTCAAAACTTGATGGAGAAGAATTCAAATACTTGGAGAAGAAGAAAATGTTGGAGCCGTGAGGATTTGGCAAGAGTTTTGGGTCAATTTGTCCAATGGCATTTGGTAGAAATTGTCATAAAAAGACAAGGGTATTTTGGTCATTTCATAACAAAATCAATCACCTTTTACTTCAGTTGTTAAAATAACTGAAGTTAAAAGGTTCACTTTTAACGTCATTTGTTTAAAGAACTGACGTTGAAAGTGGCTCACTAAAAATCAATCACCTTTTACTTCTGTTGTTAAAAGAACATAAGTTAAAAGGTTCACTTTTAAAGTCTGTAGTTAAAAGAACCGACGTTGAAAGTGGCTCACTAAAAACAATCACCTTTACTTCAGTTGTTAAAAGAACTCAGTTATAAGTTCACTTTAACGCCGTTGTTTAAAAATCGACGCTAAAGTGTAAAATCAATCACCTTTACTTATTGTTAAAAGAACTGAAGTTAAAAGGTTCACTTTTAAATGTTGAAAGATCTGACGTAGAAAGTGGCTCACTAGAAAATCAATCACCTTTTACTTCATTTGTTAAAAGAACTGGTTAAAGGTTCACTTATAACGTCAGTTGTTTAAAGAACTGACGTTGAAAGTGGCTCACTAGAAAATCAATCATCTTTTACTTGATTGTTAAAAGAACTGGTTAAAGGTTCACTTTAACGCCGCTTGTTTAAAGAATTGACGTTGAAATGGCTCACTAGAAATCAATCACCTTTTACTTCGTTGTTAAAAGAACCGGTTAAGGTTCACTTTCACGCTTGTTTAAAGAACTGAGGTTGAAAGTGGCTCACTAAAAATCAATCACCTTTTAATTCAGTTGTTAAAAGAACAGAAGTTAAAAGGTTCACTTTTAACTTCAGTTGTTTAAAGAACTGACGTTGAAAGTGGCTCACTAGAAAATCAATCACCTTTTACTTCAGTTGTTAAAAGAACTGAAGATAAAAGGTTCACTTTTATCGAAATTATTTTAATGAACTGGCGTTAAAAGTGGCTCACTAGAAAATCAATCACCCTTTACTTCAGTGTTAAAAGAATGTTAAAGTCACTTTAACGTGTTTAAAGAACTGACGTTAAAAGTGGCTCACAAAAAATCAATCACCTTTTACTTGATTGTTAAAAGAACCGGTTAAAAGTTCACTTTAACGCCGATTGTTTAAAGAATCGACGTTGAAAGTGGCTCACTAAAAATCAATCACCTTTTACTTCATTGTTAAAAGAACTGGTTAAAGGTTCACTTTAACGCCGATTGTTTAAAGAACTGACGTTGAAAGTGGCTCACTAGAAAATCAATCACCTTTTACTTCATGTTAAAAGAACTGGTTAAAAGGTTCACTTTTAACGTCGTTGTTTATAGAACTGACGTTAAAAGTGGCTCACTAAAAATCAATCACCTTTACTTCGTGTTAAAAGAACTGAGTTAAAGGTTCACTTTAACGCCGTTGTTTAAAGAACTGACGTTGAAAGTGGCTCACTAGAAAATCAAACACCTTTACTTCATTGTTAAAAGACTGGTTAAAGGTTCACTTTAACGCCGCTTGTTTAAAGAACTGACGTTGAAAGTGGCTCACTAAAATCAATCACCTTTTCTTCATGTTAAAAGAACTGGGGTTCACTTTAACGCGTTTAAAGAAAGTGTCACGAAATAATCACCTTTACTTCGTTGTTAAAAGAACTGGTTAAAAGGTCACTTTTAACGTCACTTGTTTAAAGAACTGACGTTGAAAGTGGCTCACTAGAAATAAATCACCTTTACTTCGTTGTTAAAAGAACTGGTTAAAGGTTCACTTTTAACGTCGTTGTTTAAAGAACTGACGTTAAAGTGGCTCACAAAAAATCAATCACCTTTTACTTCAGTTGTTAAAAGAACCGGTTAAAGGTTCACTTTAACGCCGTTGTTTAAAGAACTGACGTTAAAGTGGCTCACTAAAAATCAATCACCTTTTACTTCGTTGTTAAAAGAACTGGTTAAAGGTTCACTTTAACGCCGCTTGTTTAAAGAACTGACGTTGAAAGTGGCTCACTAAAAATCAATCACCTTTACTTCGTGTTAAAAGAACTGGTTAAAGGTTCACTTTAACGTCGGTTGTTTATAGAACTGACGTTAAAAGTGGCTCACTAAAAATCAATCACCTTTTACTTCAGTTGTTATAAGAACTGGTTAAGTTCACTTTAACGTCGATTGTTTAAAGAACTGACGTTGAAAGTGGCTCACTAGAAAATCAATCACCTTTTACTTCGTTGTTAAAAGAACTGGTTAAAGGTTCACTTTAACGTCGTTGTTTAAAGAAGACGTTGAAAGGGCTCACTAAAATCAATCACCTTTACTTGGTTTCACTTTAACGCGTTTAAAGAACTGACGTTAAGGAGAAAATCAATCACCTTTACTTCGTTGTTAAAAGAACTGGTTAAAGGTTCACTTTAACGCCGCTTGTTTAAAGAACTGACGTTGAAAGTGGCTCACTAGAAAATCAATCACCATTTACTTCGTTGTTAAAAGAACTGGTTAAAGGTTCACTTTAACGCCGTTGTTTAAAGAACTGACGTTGAAAGTGGCTCACTAAAAATCAATCACCTTTTACTTCAGCTGTTAAAAGAACTGAATTTAAAGGTTCACTTTAACGTCACTTGTTTAAAGAACTGACGTTGAAAGTGGCTCACTAAAAAATAAATCACCCTTTACTTCATGTTAAAAGAACTGGTTAAAGGTTCACTTTAACGCCGTTGTTTAAAGAACTGACGTTGAAAGTGGCTCACTAAAAAATCAATCACCTTTTACTTCGTGTTAAAAGAACTGGTTAAAAGTTCACTTTAACGCCGTTGTTTAAAGAACTGACGTTGAAAGTGGCTCACTAAAAATCAATCACCTTTACTTCATGTTAAAAGAACTGGTTAAAGGTTCACTTTAACGCCTTGTTTAAAGAACTGACGTTGAAAGTGGCTCACTAAAAATCAATCACCTTTACTTGATTGTTAAAAGAACTGGTTAAAGGTTCACTTTAACGCGTTGTTTAAAGAACTGACGTTAAAGTGGCTCACTAAAAATCAATCACCTTTTACTTCATGTTAAAAGAACTGGTTAAGGTTCACTTTAACGCCGTTGTTTAAAGAACTGACGTTAAAGTGGCTCACTAAAAATCAATCACCTTTCTTTAAAGAAGTTAAATCACTTTAACGCGTTTAAAGACGTAAGGCTCACTAAAAATCAATCACCTTTTACTTCATTGTTAAAAGAACTGGTTAAGGTTCACTTTAACGCCGGTTTAAAGAACGACGTTGAAAGTGGCTCACTAAAAATCAATCACCTTTACTTCGTGTTAAAAGAACTGGTTAAAGGTTCACTTTAACGCCGCTTGTTTAAAGAACTGACGTTAAAGTGGCTCACTAGAAAATCAATCACCTTTTACTTCGTTGTTAAAAGAACTGAAGTTAAAGGTTCACTTTAACGTCGCTTGTTTAAAGAACTGACGTTAAAAGTGGCTCACTAAAAATCAATCACCTTTTACTTCAGTTTTAAAAGAACTGGTTAAAGGTTCACTTTAACGCCGTTGTTTAAAGAACTGACGTTAAAGTGGCTCACTAAAAATCAATCACCTTTTACTTAGTTGTTAAAAGAACTGGTTAAAGGTTCACTTTAACGTCGTTGTTTAAAGAACTGACGTTGAAAGTGGCTCACTAGAAAATCAATCACCTTTTACTTCTTGTTAAAAGAACTGGTTAAAGGTTCACTTTAACGCCGTTGTTTAAAGAACTGACGTTAAAAGTGGCTCACTAAAAATCAATCACCTTTACTTCATTGTTAAAAGAACTGGTTAAAGGTTCACTTAACGCCGTTGTTTAAAGAACTGACGTTGAAAGTGGCTCACTAGAAATCAATCACCTTTACTTCAGTTGTTAAAAGAACTGGTTAAAGGTTCACTTTAACGCCTGTTTAAAGAACTGACGTTGAAAGTGGCTCACTAAAAATCAATCACCTTTACTTGGTGTTAAAAGAATGGTTACCTTAACGCTGTTTAAAGAACACGTTAAAGTGGCTCACTAGAAAATCAATCACCTTTTACTTCGGTTAAAAGAATGGTTAAAGGTTCACTTTAACGCCTTGTTTAAAGAACTGACGTTGAAGTGGCTCACTAAATCAATCACCTTTACTTCGTTGTTAAAAGAACTGGTTAAAGGTTCACTTTAACGCCGTTGTTTAAAGAACTGACGTTGAAAGTGGCTCACTAAAAATCAATCACCTTTTACTTCGTTGTTAAAGACTGGTTAAGGTTCACTTTAACGTCGCTTGTTTAAAGAACTGACGTTAAAGTGGCTCACTAGAAAATCAATCACCTTTTACTTCGTTGTTAAAAGAATGGTTAAGGTTCACTTAACGCCGTTGTTTAAAGAACTGACGTTGAAAGTGGCTCACTAAAAATCAATCACCTTTACTTCATTGTTAAAAGAACTGGTTAAAGTTCACTTTAACGCCGTTGTTTAAAGAACTGACGTTGAAAGTGGCTCACTAAAAATCAATCACCTTTTACTTCAGTTGTTAAAAGAACTGGTTAAAGGTTCACTTTAACGTCGATTGTTTAAAGAACTGACGTAAAGTGGCTCACTAAAAATCAATCACCTTTACTTCAGTTTTAAAGAATGTTAAAGGTTCACTTTAACGTCGTTGTTTAAAGAATGACGTTGCTCACTAGAAATCAATCACCTTTACTTGTTGTTAAAAGAACTGTTCACTTTAACGCCGTTGTTTAAAGAACTGACGTTAAAGTGGCTCACTAAAAAATCAATCACCTTTACTTGATTGTTAAAAGAACTGGTTAAAGGTTCACTTTAACGCGATTGTTTAAAGAACTGACGTTGAAAGTGGCTCACTAAAAATCAATCACCTTTTACTTCAGTTGTTAAAAGAACGGTTAAAGGTTCACTTTAACGCCGTTGTTTAAAGAACTGACGTTGAAAGTGGCTCACTAAAAATCAATCACCTTTACTTCATTGTTAAAAGAACTGGTTAAAGGTTCACTTACGCCGTTGTTTAAAGAACTGACGTTGAAAGTGGCTCACTAAAAATCAATCACCTTTACTTCGTTGTTAAAGAACTGGTTAAGGTTCACTTTAACGTCGTTGTTTAAAGAACGACGTTAAAAGTGGCTCACTAAAAATCAATCACCTTTACTTCATTGTTAAAAGAAGTTAAAGGTTCACTTTAACGCCGTGTTTAAAGAACTGACGTTAAAGTGGCTCCTAAAAATCAATCACCTTTACTTCGTTGTTAAAAGAACTGGTTAAAGGTTCACTTTAACGCGATTGTTTAAAGAACTGACGTTAAAGTGGCTCACTAAAAAATCAATCACCTTTACTTTTGTTAAAAGAACTGGTTAAAAGTTCACTTTAACGCCGTGTTTAAAGAACTGACGTTGAAAGTGGCTCACTAAAAAATCAATCACCTTTTACTTCGTTGTTAAAAGAACTGGTTAAAGGTTCACTTTAACGCCGTTGTTTAAAGAACTGACGTTAAAAGTGGCTCACTAGAAATCAATCACCTTTACTTCTGTTAAAAGAACTGGTTAAAGGTTCACTTTAACGCCGTTGTTTAAAGAACTGACGTTAAAGTGGCTCACTAAAAATCAATCACCTTTACTTCATTGTTAAAAGAACTGGTTAAGGTTCACTTTAACGCCGTTGTTTAAAGAACTGACGTTAAAGTGGCTCACTAAAAATCAATCACCTTTTACTTCTGTTAAAAGAACTGGTTAAAGGTTCACTTTAACGCCGTTGTTTAAAGAACTGACGTTGAAAGTGGCTCACTAAAAATCAATCACCTTTACTTCTGTTAAAAGAATTAAAGTTAGCCGTGTTTAAAGAACTGACGTTAAAAGTGGCTCACTAAAAATCAATCACCTTTTACTTCGTTGTTAAAAGAACTGAGTTAAAGGTTCACTTTAACGCCGCTTGTTTAAAGAATGACGTTGAAAGTGGCTCACTAAAAATCAATCAACTTATACTCAAGTTTTTAAAAGAAATGAAGGTAAAAGGTTCACTTTAACGTCATTTGTTTAAAGAACTGACGTTGAAAGTGGCTCACTAGAAAATCAATCACCTTTTACTTGGGTGTTAAAAGAACTGTTAAGTCACTTTAACGCCGCTTGTTTAAAGAACTGAGGTTCAAAGTGGCTCACTAAAAATCAATCACCTTTTACATCATTGTTTAAAGAACTGAAGTTAAAAGGTTCACTTTTAACGTCAGTTGTTTAAAGAACTGACGTTGAAAGTGGCTCACTAGAAATCAATCACCTTTTACTTCAGTTGTTAAAAGAACTGAACGTCAGTTGTTTAAAGAACTGACGTTGAAAGTGGCTCACTAGAAAATCAATCACCTTTTACTTCAGTTGTTAAAAGAACTGAGTTAATAGGTTCACTTTTAATGTCAGTTGTTTAAAGAATTGACGTTGAAAGTGGGTCACTAGAAAATCAATCTCCTTTTACTTCTGTTGTTAAAAGAAATTAAGTTAACAGGTTCTCTTTTGACGTCATTTGTTCAAAGAACTGACGTTGAAAGTGGCTCACTAGAAATTCAATCACCTTTTACTTCAGTTGTTAAAAGAACTGAAGTTAAAAGGTTCACTTTTAACGTCAGTTGTTTAATGAACTGACGTTGAAATGGCTCACAAAAGACTCAATCCCCTTTTACTTCAGTTGTTAAAAGAACCGAAGTTAAAAGGTTCACTTTCAATGTCAGTTGTTTAAAGAACTGTCGATGAAAGTGGCTCACTAAAAATCAATCACCTTTTATTCAGTTGTTAAAAGAACTGAGTTAAAGGTTCACTTTAACGTCAGTTGGTTAAAGAACTGACGTTAAATTGGCTCACTAAAAATCAATCACCTTTACTTCAGTTGTTAAAAGAACTGGTTAAAGGTTCACTTTAACGCCGTTGTTTAAAAACGAGGTTAAAAGTGGTCACTAGAATATCAATCACCTTTTACGTTAGTTGTTAAAAGAACTGGTTAAAGGTTCACTTTAACGCCGCTTGTTTAAAGAACTGACGTTGAAAGTGGCTCACTAAAAATCAATCACCTTTACTTGGTTTAAGTTTCACTAATTTATGTTGGTCTTCAACCACCTTTACTTCATGTTAAAAGAATTAGTTGTTGTTCACTGTTAACGTCAGTTGTTTACAGAACTGACGTTGAAAGTGGCTGACTAGAAAATCAATCACCCTTTACTTCAGTTGTTAAAAGAACTGAAGTTAAAAGGTTCACTTTTAACGTCAGTTGTTTAAAGAATTGACGTTGAAAGTGGCTGACTACAAAATCAATCACCTTTTACTTCAGTTGTGAAAAGAACTGAAGTTAAAAGGTTCAATTTTAACGTCAGTTGTTTAAAGAACTGACGTTGAAAGTGGCTCATGATTTCGCGCTGCGGCGCGCACGTGCGATTCCGGCAAGTGTACCGGACTGCCGTCAAGTAATAAAAGATATCGAACCCACAGAGACTGTGTTCTCGAATCGCAATCGGTTTTCGAATCGATTAGATCTGGACTTTGTAAATGGTTTTGAAAAAGGTTTGAATCGGAAAATTAAAAGATAGATGAGCAGAAAACAAATGTTTTTGGGATTTTCGATTTAAATGGATTCCTAGGGATTTGGGTTACCTTTGAGGTTGTTTATGTTGCTAATCTGATTTACCTTTGTTGATTACCGAAATTGCCTTGAAGGCGAGTTTATCCTCTAATAGCTTAAGCTCCCTCTCGGGTTACAAAAGCCGTGCCCAATTGACCCGACCCCTACTCTCGTGGTAGTCGATCCCAGATTAGACCCTTTGCGTTCCGTGACAACTCGTTGCTCCTCGAGGGACGGCTTCTAACTCTCGTGATTTCAGTCCCAAGTCTGACTTCTATAGGTCCGACACCCAAGTTCACCGCTAGGTTCCTCCTTGAAATGTCTCAGTCATGCAAATAACCTAAGTTCACCGCTAGGTTCCTCCTTGGATCATTCACATCTCACAAACCAGTGGCTGCCGGGCTTTACGAGTGAAACACCCTAGAAATCCTAAGTTCACCGCTAGGTTCCTCCTTAGAACGTCTACGTCACGCAAATAAACGGTTGCCGAAATTTATGAGTGATTAACACACTAGAACTCAGATCTAAAACAATAACGAAATCAACAACGATTTTTACATCAAATCAACATCATTTACAAACCTCGGGCAGAGCCCTAGTCCCTAGAAACAAACTACTACTCCAGTCTTGCCATGGAGATGACAAGCTGGGTTGACAACATAATAGAAAATACAAAAATCAGAGAAGAGAAGAGAAGAGGAGAAAAGAGATCTATGCCTAAGTCCTAGTTGTTATGGATCATCCAATGTGTGATGTGTGTCTCCCCAGATCTGATGCCTTGATCCTTATTTATAGAAATGGGGAAGTTAGAGTCCCAAACCAACTCAAAATCTGATCTATTTCGGTTTCTTCAGGTCCAAGTAATGCGCGTCACGGCCGTGATGGCCATCACGGGCTGGCCGTGACGGTCTCTGCCTCTGCCAATTCTGGAAAATTCGGTATCTCGCGACGCGAGCCCTTTGTTTGTGGCCGTGATGAATTTCACGGCGGGGCCGTGATGTGCTCTGACTTGTGGTGGTTTTGGGTCACGGCCGTGATGGCTATCACGGCCAGGCCGTGACAGACTCTGACTTCAGCCTTTGTTCTTTTTCAGTTTTGCTCGATCATGGTCGTGATGGGCATCACGGCTAGGCCGTGATGGGCTCTGTTTGGCTCATTTTCTTCAGTTTTAAAGCTCCATCTTCATCAAACTTCATCATGGTTGATCTTGAGCAATTTACCCTTGATATCTGTAAAACAACACACGAAAACCGCCTTACCCGTTCCAAAGGAAAATTAACCTAAAATCTAATAAAAATATGCCTAAACTACATGAAAATGCATGCAAAATGATAGACAAAGATGATGTGGAATCACACTCATCAAATCACCCCAAGCTTGAAACTTTGCTTGTCCTCAAGCAATTACTCAGGCCATAAGATATATCAATCAAAGCGTGGATAGTGAACCAAGAACCCTAGAAGATAATCCAAGTGATAGGCATTTTTAATAAGCACTCAAGAGATAATCAAGTTCAAGTCCAATTAGAAGCTTAGGTTCTTCAAGTTCATGTTCTCACTGATTTGGGCACTCATCTCACCTCACTCAAGTGTTTTAGGGTTTATTGACAATTCACTCCATTTCCTCAAGGAAAGTATTTTACCATAGGCTTGACTATTAACCAAATCTCCACTTTATTTATGAAAACACTTAAGAATCAAGAGGTCTTTTCCTTTGGTTGTAATGTGGCCATGGGATTTATTATTAGGTGGAAAAATCAAGGAAAGGGAATTTCAAGAAGGCTAGCAGATTATCAAACATTACAAAGTATGACACCTTCTAAAATACCTTTTGGGGGCTTTGATTTACTTTTTCCACCTTTCTTCCTTCTATATATATATATATATATATATATATATATATATATATATATATATATATATATATATATATTCTTTTCATTTCTCACTTTCTTTGTCATCCCCTTCTCCATTTTTTTTTTCTGTTTATTTCATTTTTATTTGTTTGGAGAAGGGGAGCTTTTTAGCTCAAGAGAAATATTTTCATCCCATTCTTTTTCCAACTACCATTTTGCCCTTTTTGTAATACTTTAAAAGGTGTCATACCAAGCATTATTTATCAAAGCAATTCAAGGTACCAAGAAAAGTATTTTTTTCTTTAGGCTCAAAATTGGGCAACTAAGGGGTAGCATTTATCATTCAAAGCTCGGGAGGCCGGAAAAATACCTAGTGCCTCAATCATTTCCAAAAATGTTTTCAGAAATTTTTAAGTTTTGAAATGGTTTCAAGTCAAGTTCTAGAAAATACAGTCCAAGAGGAATTACAACACTCTAGCACAAGAAATGGGGTAGATTTAGTGAATACCCCCTTTTGGCTCAAAATCTTACATTTAGTAGTTCAAAAATCAGTGAGGTACACAAGTCTAAGGAACCACATGCTAATTATCAACTATCAAATGACTATCTCAAGAATTTTTATTTTTAGCCATATCACAAGAATAATGAAAAATTGGGTTCAAAATTCACTATCTCAATTCATTTGGCTCCAAGTTCTCACAATCGGATGCATGTTCTAAGTGAGGGGCAATCTAGAGAATGTGATCATACCAATCTATGCCTATGTGAATGCAATATGAATGCAACAATGCAAATGCAAAAATAAATACCCCTACCCCAAGCTTGATTACTTACATTGTCTCCAATGTAAATAATCAAGTCGGAGAGAGGAGAAAAAATGGAACAACTTACCGAGTCGGTAGCGGGTGTTGACTTCACATTCCAGTCAAAACTTGGGTGGAACTAGTATCACGGCCGTGAGGCACATCACGGGCAGGCCGTGATCGTTTCTGGTCCTCAGGAGTTGCCCTGTCACGGCCGTGATCTACATCACGGCTAGGCCGTGATGCTCTCTAGCTTTGGCATCCTACTCATCACGCCCGTGATGGTTGTCACGGCTAGGCCGTGATCCTTTCTGTGCTCTTGTTTAGTTCATCACGGCCGTGACCACTGTCACGGCCAGGGCGTGATGGCCTCTGACTTTATCTTTTTTATGCTCTTCTTCTCTTTCTCAACCTGAAAACACTAGACAAACCTATTAATAATATTTTTCCCTCTTGATCTTCTCAAATTATTCAAGAGGTTAAATCAAAAACAAAAGGAAAAAGGGAAAGAAAACTTGGGTTGCCTCCCAAGAAGCGCTTATTTATGGTCTTAAGCTTGACCATACTTCCAAATCAACCGGGGTCGGATGGGCGTAGAGGTGCAGGAACACTTCTCTTCCAAGGAACTCCTTCAAAAAGCCGTTTCTGCTCATACGGCCAATAATGCTTCCGCTTCGCTCTTTTCTCTCGGAGCTTCCTAGCCTTCCTTCCTCCCGGCGGAAGTTTTGTTTCCGCATGGACAGCAACTCCAACTTCACCACTGCTGGGTGCATCATTAGCCTTGCATATCTTTGGGGTTGCTTCCATGCTAAGTTCTTTCTCTACCGCTGGAGACGTTACATCAATTCTGCACACATGGCTCTCAAAAGGAGGGTTGTTACAAGAGTTAGTCAACTGAAAATTTACCCTACCTTCCTCTACATTTAGAGAGAGTTTGCCATTCCTTACGTCTATTACCGCTCCAGCGGTTGCCAAGAATGGCCTTCCTAAAATGATGGGGAATTTAGAATTACCTTTCATGTCCAATACCGGAAGTCGGTAGGGATGAGAATTTTCCCTACCTTTACAGGAACATTCTCTAGTATGCCTAGAGGAGTCCTAGTTGAGCCATCCGCAATTTGTAAGGGGAATTTGAATGGTCTCAACTCTTTGCTTCCCAACCTTTCCATGATAGTGAGGGACATCAAGCTTGCACTAGCCCCTAAGTCACACAAGGCTTGGTCTATTTGCACTTGTTCGATCGAGCAAGCGATGGAGAAACTACATGGGTCTTTCAGTTTAGTAGGCATTTTAGTCTCTACATCTACTTGCTTTTTCCTGACCAACCTCTGTGGGAAAGGTATCGGGGGTTGGTACGGTGGTGGAGGGACATATTTCGGTTCTGGCTCTTCTTTTTCGCTTGTGTCCTCCTCCGGTTCCACCTCCATTTCAGCTACCCCCACCCCAAGCTTATCATCCCTCAAGTGTATGACATTGCAATGCTCATTGGGATTTGCTTCGGGTTGCCCCGGGAATGCACCCTTAGGTCTCGAGTACGTGCTGGCTTGTTGGGCAATCTGGGTTTCTAGCATCTTGTTATGAGTTGCTAAGTTGTCTACCTTAGATGCTAGCTCCTTTATTGCTTCACTCACTGCCCTTCCTTGTTGTCTAAACTCCTCATTCTGTTTTGTCTGAGTTTCAACAAAACTTTCAAATAAAGTCTCGAGTTTAGATCTTTGTACCTGAGGATACCCCGGTGCTGCTCTCTTATTACCTTGACCCTCTTGGAACTCATGGTTGAGCGTGTTGCTGTAGTTGCCGTAGGAGAGGTAAGGGTTGTTTCTTCTTTGGTTGTAGGGATTTGGGGGAGCATAGTTGGGCAGCTTCGGGTTCGTATCGTAGTAGTTGTTACAAGAGTTCACTTGCTCACCCGAAGCGCTGGATCCATGAGCGATGCCACAAGGGCATTCCATCATGTCATGTCCCTGCATTCCACAAATCTCACAAATAGTGTTAGTAGCACCTATTGCACTCACATTAGCTCTTTCAATCTTATCTAATCGTTTATTTAGTGAGTGGTCGCGCTGTCGCGCACGCGCCAAAAGGATGAGCGGGTTTAAAACTGTAGTGTAGTGCGACAACTCGGATGTCGTCTCTCAAGGACTCTGAAAATGTTACCTTTCACAAAAATCAGTTTTTTTTGGGGGGGTTTGGATTGGAGTGCAAATAAGAAACAAACAAAATATTAAAAACAGAGCAATTGAAAACAAGCAGTTCAAGGAGGTTATCAAATGGCCAAAAACAGATTAATCTATTGCTCTTGATTTCCCACTATCATAGGTTCTTACAATTTCCAAGCCCTAAGCAGCTTCTTATCCCCTCCCGGTTGTAGTAGCAATTTACAAGCGAAACTACTACCACAGATACATGTCCCTATTCCCGAATTAAGCAAACGGGGTTAACCCCTTCGTGAACTAAGCGAACACGAATTGTACACACGCAAATTAAGCAGATGCGATTAATTATAGGAACATGATATCACCAGAAATAAATCAATACAATACAGTATACTCCTGAATTAAGCAAACAGAAATACAAAGTATGGTATTGAAGAGGGAAAAGCATACAAAACAGGAAAATATAAGAACCTCAAGTATATGGAAATCAATTACAATAGATCAATCCTAGGAACTTAGTTCTCCATGGCAAAAACGAAATCACAGAGAAAAATGTAAAACAGAAAAATGGAGAAGCAAAAGTCTTTACAAATTGTTCAGAACAGCCTTTTATACAAATTCAGAATTCAGATGGCTCGCGAGGCGAGCACACATTCGTGAGGCGAATTTCATGAAGAGTCAGCAACCTTTGGCATTCTCGCGAGGCGAAGTGCTTGCTCGCGAGGCGAGGATATGAAGAGTTTTCTCCTTACGCCCGTTATGGCCATCAGGGCCTAACCGTGATGCTCTCTGACTTCCAGACTCGCGAGGCGAATGGATGATTGCGAGGCGAGACTCTTCAACTTCAAAACTGTCACGGCCATGACCTTCAACACGGGCAAGCCGTGATCGTCTCTGACTTTTTCAGGTTTGCAAGACTCGCGGGGCGAGACCTTCTTCGCGAGGCGAACCAGAGACTTAGCAATTTCTTGGAACAGTCAGGCTTCGGTCGCGTGGCGAGCGTGTCCTTCGCGGGGCGAATCCCCTGTTCTTTATTTTCTCAGCTTCTACTTAACCTGAAAACAAGGAAATAACCATAAGTGTATTATTTTGACTCAAAACTAGCTAAATTAACTTAAAACTACTCTAGAGACTCAAAACCTTGCTTGAGGACAATCTAATCTAATTTGGGTGAAAATACAATATAATTTGCACAAAACCCTGGTCATGCTAGCCATAAAACTAGATGAGCCAGAGGCTTATCAAAATACCCCAAACTTAAACTTTGCTTGTCCCCAAGCAAACTAAGACTCAAAAATCAAAAAGACTCAAGACCTGGCAAGCTTAAAAGATTCAATCAACATTGCACACATTCAAGCAATACATCAAAAACAGTTTTTCTTCATTGTTTCCCCCCTTTTCAAACAAAGCAATCCCCACATTCATTTATTCTAAACATTTGAGAATTTCATCATGAAAACAATCAGAAATCTAAGCAGGGAATCTAAGTCACACACAAGAGGGAGATCACCAAATCCAAACAACTGCCTTCCTCACAAGGGCATTATTTGTTCACTCAATCACTCAGTTTATGTCAGGCTAACAACTTGCACTCAATTTCACTTTTCAAGCACACTTCCCAAAAATTTGATTTTCATCTCAAAATGGCTCCCACAGAAAACATGCAAGCAACATCAGAAGGTCTTTATGGGATGTAATGGGGCCTGGCTAGGGTATGATATACAAAAGGAACTAAGCTAAAGACCCTAGGAACTAAGAGAGCATGAACTATATTTACACTTTGAAATTCACTCAAGTTCCTTTCTTTATTTTTTTCTTTACACTTCTGGGTGGCTACAACCCTTTTTATTTCTTTTTGGCATTTTTGTATTTTTGTTTTTTTTTCTTATATATATATATATTTTTTTTTTCTCAATCCCAACAACATATTACACCTTGCAGCCACCCCAAACTTAGTTTCTTGCACCCATTCTAAGATTACATGCTCTCCTAATCCTAAGATCGGGCTAACATGGTTTTCCAGATTTTTGGGCTTATAACATTAGGTTATCAAGAATTAACAGGCTAATCGGCTCAAAAGGGCTAACTAGGGAACATGCATTAGGAATTGCTTTATTCAGGCCAAGTAGTTATTTACAAAGAAACTGCCTAAATCATTTGCTACACACATATAATCATGCAAACCAAAAAGAGATTCAATCAAATCCAGGGAAGTGCAACTTGAAAGCGATTTTCACACAGTTTAAAACATGTTGGAGGCTCAAAACCTCACCTGGACATTTATGCAAATTGTTTAACTGATATTCTATCCCTAGTGTGTGCTTCCTATCACCCCAAACTTATCATAAATCATGCCATCATAACAAAATCCCAAAGTTCAGTTTTCAATCACATGGGAAACACTTTTCAAAATAAAAAAAAAAAAATTTCCAGCCTAGGGGGAATCATCACATATCAATCATGCAAGCAATCTGTGCAACATCAATCAAAATCTAACAAACTTGCCAACTAAAAACTTAACACACAAATGCTCCTGAGCTTCTCAAATTATTCAGGAGCTTTATTCAAAGAAAAGAAAACTTTATTCAAAGAAAAGAAAAACTACAACTAGTTCCCTCCCCAACACTTAAAACATGCATTGTCCCCAATGAACAACAGAATTATACAAGCATAGTGAGGGAAAGGAAAAGAGTACTCCCTGATTAAGTGCGAGTGTAAGCGGGAGCTGTCACACGGATCCCATTCCTTGCGGTCTAAGGCCAAAGAGGTAGAGAGGGCCTCCTGGTGCTGCTTCATCCTCTTCATGGTTCTCATCCACTGCACCGACAATTTTATCACCGCTAAACATGCAGCAATCTCAAAGACAAACCACAAAATGGTTAGCGTTAGTGCGACACCCTACTCTAGGGTCATCCCATTAATACCCAATTATAAATCATAATTATATTATGCTGGTTACTTTCGGAAAATATAATTTAAGGTAACTAACCTTATACAAAAATAGTGCTTAATTTTTTTTTTCATTTCATACAACATATAACTATTATAAACATAAACCACATATATGTACATCCATATATATACATATGCTTCATCGTTTACATATACAACTCCTATACTAGGAGATATCAAAAAGCCTTTAGAAGCATAGACCATTCTTCATCAAACTAAACAAAGAAGATAAAGATATATATACATATCAACAACAACTGGTTAACAACCATTTCAAAACTAAGGCTCTAAGAAGCCAAAGTAAAACTATCAAGACTCACTACCCCGGAAACTATACCTAAGCTGGTCAAGCTAATGAAACCCATTGGGAAGACCATAAGGATCAATCCCACCTACAGCTGACGAGTCTGATGATGCCTCCGCTTCCATTGCTTCCTCTGAAGAATCACCATCATCTACTGCAGGAGGTTGAAACTCCGGATCGTCCTCTAGGTATTCCTCTGGATCTTCTTCACCTGCTACTAGCTCTTCTTCAACTGGAATTTCTCCATTTCCTAATATCTGAAGAGGTTGAGGTTGAGGTAAAGGATCCATCATTCCATGCTCCTCCAGATATTGAAGATACAACCAAACTGGTGGTAACGATATCTCGATTGTTTCTACTACATGCGTCCTCTGATTGGGTCCTTCTTCTATCGTGCCAATAACTTCAGTACTAGGGCCATGGTAGGTGGCGCTCAGTGCCCCGTTATTTATATCCCAGGCACCACCATACTGTGCCCGATCAAAAGTGAGTGTACGAACCCTCGACTGCACCAGTGGTACGTTTGGATTCATCTGAATATGTTGTAAGAGTGAGAAACCAATACTTGGATCTTACTCAATAACTACGCTCTAGCCATCAAATACCACATCAACATTTATCACATACAATTAATTATAAACTAACAGTTTATAAATGGGTTTAACACCCCAAACATCATCCATAAAATTATGCATGACACTTCTATTCATCATCTAATTTTCGTCCTAATCTCATGAGATATCACCAACCTCGTGTTGAGTTGATCAGACTCCAAAGCCACACTGGCTAACTTGGCACTCTGCCAATAGGTCCGCGACCTCTTCCCATCTTGAAAACAACGTAGGCATACACAGCCAAGGCACTAACACGGCCAAACATTGCTAATGCCCACAATCAGTGGCACCGCCATTAGCAAGTAAGATGGGGATCTCAAAGTCCTTCCTAGGCACCAATGAGATAATGCACGTCGTAACTACCATTCGCCGATGGTAGTTGATGCATTTGTGTCACAACCACAAATCGCAGGCACGTCTGCCATATGCATGCAAAACACTTTTGTTTTGTTCTTTTCTTTGTGCCCAATCTTTCTCTTGCCGAAGCTCAAAATGGCTTACGACTCACATAGTTTTAAAACACTTTTTAAAACTTTCATTACAACACAGGACCTTACTGTCCGAGTGCTCAATCACGACACCTCTCGACCTGGTGCACCAGTACTAGGTTCGTGCTTCTAGAAAACATCTTCAATGTTTTATCACAGTATACCTCATGTATACCTCATGTATACCTCATGTATACAACATAGGCACTCCAAGTCCAAATGACTGAGTCCTTCACAATCACAGAACATTAGTACCCCGACGTCTCGGTTACTAAGTCCAACTGTATTTTCAACGTTGTTAAATCAACTTTCGATTTTTAGAAATTCTTTTCTAATGGTAGAAATTCATTATAAAAATTCTTAACAAATAAAACTTAGTTTTCACAAACCAATGAGTCACTTGAGGGTTAACTTTCTCAAAATAGGCACTGCCGTTTTAAAAATACTTGCCGTCTAGATTTTCTTGATTTGCCGTCAAATTTTGTTTTTAAGACTTTTAAGCCAAAAACTTAACTTTTTCCACTTAATTAATCTTCTAAAATAACACTTAACTTGTTTTCGTCAATTAATTTAATAAAAGAATATTCTGTAATATTCTGATTTTCTTACGTAAAATTTTAACAATACTAAAATATTTTCACCGTGTTGAACTCATTGTGACTCATAATTCACTTTTCCAAAAACAACTTATTAAAATAATAATATTTTTCAACTCTCTTTATTTTTCTCAAAAGAAATTCCCTTTGATATCATATACCAATAACTTGCCACTAAAACCTTGAATATAATTCAATACAGTTTCTTAAAGCTTTTATCCAACTTTCTTAATTGTGCACTGACCACTGTCAGGCTTCTCACACATCAAACAACAATTATATCACAGATATTTCCCAGGCAGATCATGCATCACAGTTCATAATATAATTGCCAATAAACAATTAACGCAAAATAAACCACACAGATATCAATAAAGCAACAATAAACAACATAAATAAACACTAACAAACAATTAATTACAAACAACAATTGGATAGCATATAGCCATTGAATAGAATCCTTCTCGGTACTCCCCCCTTACCTCTTGAAGACTCCTTGTTCAACTTACAAACTCCTTCCGAATTTCCCGTTACCTTGTAAACTTGTACTCAACTAACCTTCAATTATAACCAAAGTGTTACAATTCAAGAAACTAGAACATTCTAAACCCTAATACATAGTCACGACTTCTAGGGTTATTGAATAACTAAAACTCCTAATCATGATTAAGTTATGGATTAATGATCCTTTATTAACCTAAACCATAGATTATCAACTAAACAACTAAGTTTTAAACTCAAAACTTCCTAACTCTTTTATACATAGGTTCGGCCTTACTAGGTTCATGAAGCTAGGGTTCTTAGATTAACAAATCATCTTGGATTTATAAAGCATACTTACTAAACACTTGATTTCTAAGATCATTTATGAAAATCATGAACAAAACTCAACAAAACTCACCCACTTAGGGTTCGGCCAACATGAACATTTTTGAGTAAAATAGTCATTTTAAGAAACTAACATGGATTGAATGTGTAGTCATACATGCCATATAGAATACATGATCATACATGAAAACACATGAACAAAACTCTACCAACCCTAAGGTGATAGATTCGGCCAAGGCTAGTTTTTCAAGAAAGAAATTTTTGATTACTTCATGCTCTTGGATTTAGAGAGTAGACATGATATCTAGAAGATAGAAAGTAGTTTCATCATCATTAGATTTTCCTAGGATTTATTATGATTTTTCAAAGATCTAGGGTTTGAAACTTGAAAATGATGAACTTCCATGATATAAGGCTTGAATCAAGAAACTATCTAAAGAACATAGACATGATTTAAGACAAAGATTAGGATTTACCTCTTTATAATCAATGATGAAGACAATCCAAGAACTTCCTTTGAGAAACTTAGAACTAAGAACTTAGAACTTTAGAGTTTTAGAAGACAAGTAGCCAAAGAACTAAATGAAAAATGAGAGAAAGGTATTTATAGTGTAAGTGGCGACATTTCAAGAAGGATCTAGATAAGATGAGTTGTCATGTTAAAAGGATTAAAGTGCAATTAAGTTCCAAGGACCAAATTGCAAAGATTCCAATAGTTGAAGGACTAGTTTGCAAATAGACAATAGAATGTCATGATGATGGGTTTAATCACATTAAATGCCATCTTATCCTTGACTTACTTGGCTGAATTTATGAGTGCAAAACAAGTTAAGAAAGTAGATAATTCAATGTATTAGAAGAATCAAGAAACTTGTAGACAAATCTAGGTTAAGTAGAAACCTTTAGAAAATTCTAGAATCATCTTGACAATTCCAACTAAAATAGGCAGCCATAATTTACATGGGCTTTCGAATGGGCTTGAAACATTTGGGCTTGATTTCATTTTCTTATGGGTTGTGGGACCCACTTTGAAGATTTTGGCCTTTTAACATAAGATAAGAAAACTTGAATGACTTTATGGACTCAACTATGGACTAACAAGATTTGGGCTTATAGGCCACGACCATTTAGGATTATAAAAAGGGATTCTAGCCCAATCCATTTGAAAAAAACAAAAAAACTAATTTAGGGACAAAATGGTAATTTACAGAAAGTTCAGGGACTTAACCGTAAATTTCAAAATTCTCTATTTAATCCTGAAAAACCTTCTAAACTTAAAAATATGATTCATCCCCTTGAATCATCTCAAAATCCTACACTAAATCCTCTTACTACTCTTAGAATCTCTAATCTCCTTGCCGTCGTCTACCCGATTACACTCTCCGCCCGTAATACTCAAATTATTTTATTTTTTTCTGAAAAAATTCTAAACATACAAAGTTGTAGAAAATAAAATACTAAGCTTAAGTCTCTCGTTCAAGAATTAAAATTAGGTCTTTTGAACAGCATTATTATACTGTCAATGAAATTCGCAGACCGGGTTTCTTCTGAATTTCCAACCTAAATTTTAATCGTAGTTTCCTACGGTCAAGTAGGATTAAATACTATCCTCCGTTCACTTATAATAACTTTATAAAACTCTAATAAACTTATAAATATATTTATATGTATTTACTGTTATTTAAAACAGTAAAATACAGGGTGTTACAGTTAGTACAATCAAGACAAGAAAAAATATCATCACAGCCAGAATTAAGTGGAAAATTAGAAAACAAGTTCTCATGGGTGTCCTCAATAGTCTCAGAGATCAGCTCTATGTGGAATACAGAGTGCTCTTCCACTGGATGTTTCATGGCATCAAATATGTTAAACTTTGCAACTATATCCCCAAACTTCATAGACATGGTCCCATCATCCACATCAATGTTAGTCTTAGCTGTCTTCATGAATGGTCGGCCCAGGATGATTGGTGATTTACTGGAATGTGTCTCGCCTGCCATGTCCAAGATGTAGAAATCAGCTGGGAAGATCAGATCATCAACTTGCACTAGTACATCTTCCACCATTCCCATGGGGCGGGCACTGGTCCTGTTGGCCAACTGAATGGTGATACCTGTATACTTCAAAGGACCAAGATCAAGTTTGTTAAAGATGGAGGTAAGCATGACATTGATAGATGCTCCCAAGTCCAGCATGCAGTTTTCAAACTTCTTGTCCCCAATAGTGCATGGGATAGTGAAGGTGCCTGGATCCTTGCACTTCCGTGGCAGTGCCTGAGTAGGGGTGAAAGCAACAACTCTTTCTGGCTTAGACTGGATAAGCGCTGAGACATTTCTTCCCAAATCAACCCTCTCATTATTCTTCATCTTCCTCTTGTTGGTGCATAGGTCCTTGAGAAATTTTGCATACTTGGGCACTTGCTTGATCACATCCAACAGAGGGATATTAACACCCACCTTTCTTAAAACATCAAGAATTTCCTTCTCCTTGTCTTCACCTCCACTCTTCAAATTTTTCTGTAATCTGTGTGGGAATGGAATGGGTGGTCTATACACTCTCTCAGTTTCAACTTCAACCATAGGTTCAGGAGTAGCCTCAATAGTAGGCTCAGGAGTAGCCTTCATGGTTTCTTCATCCTTTCCAGAAGTGGCCTCAACAACCTTTCCAGACCTCAGAGATACAGCACTCACATTAGGGTTGGAGGCATTCGGATTTATCACTGGCTGTGCTGGCAGCTGGGTTGTTCTTTGACCTTGCTTTATGTTATTTATGTCTGTGGCCATCTGTCCAATCTGTGTAAGCAATGCCTGAATACTCGCATCCGTTCTCTGCTGAAACTGTGCCTATGAGGCCTGGAACTGTGCCTGGAACTGTCCCATTTGCTGCTGGAAAAGTGTAGTCATTTGTGCATTCAATTGTGAAGTTATTTGCTTGCACATGTCATCAACTGAAGGTCCGGACGGTGCAGAAGTGGTCACTGGAGGATTCTGAGGTGCCATCGGTTGTTGGGATGAGTTCCCATACCGTAGATTAGGATGATTACTCCAGCTGGGATGGTACCTATTTGTTGAAAGATCTGGAATGATGTATCTGTTCTGGTTATTGCCCTGATTATACGGATGGACTGCAAAGGCTTGAGGTGATTCAGTAATTGATCCTCCTTGCAAAATGGGGCATGCTTCATATGGGTGCTCAGGAGAACTGCACATGCCACACAATACCGCAGGCTGAACCCTGTCAATTCTATCATCACGGTCATGGCTGGAAGAGGAAGTGCGAATCTCATGTACACCTCTAGTCTCAACAGAATTTCTTCTGGTAGTGAATTGCTGGGAATTTAATGACATGTTCTCAATGAGTTGCTTGGCAGCAGATGGAGTCTTGTCAACCAATGCTCCCCCACTAGCAGCATCCAAAATATTCCTATCCATCGGCTGTAATCCTTCATAAAAATATTGGATGAGGAGCTGTTCAGAAATTTGATGCTGGGGGCAACTAGATGTCAACTGCTTGAACCTCTCCCAATACTCAGCTAGCGACTCATTTCCTTGCCTTATTCCACAGATTTCTTTCCTAATTGCAGCGGCTCTGGAGGCAGGAAAATATTTCTCTAGGAAGAGCTTCTTCAAGTCGTTCCATGTGGTAATGGAATTCGGCGTAAGGTATAAAAGCCAATCTTTTGCAGCTCCCTGGAGTGAGAATGGAAAAGCCTTCAACTTGATATGATCCTCAGTTACTCCTTCTGGCCTCAAAGTTGTGGAGCAGACAACTTGGAATTCCTTGAGGTGCTTGTGTGGATCTTCACCTGCAAGACCATTAAATCTTGGCAACAAATGGATTAGCCCAGATTTTAACTCAAAAGGAGTGTCAGCACCAGGATAAGCAATGCACAAACCATTGTAATTCACATCAGGGGCAGCAAGCTGCCTCAAAGTCCTTTGGTCTCCCATGTTTTCAAAAGCAGTTTTAAAATTGGAATCACTACTAGTGCTAGCCCGAAATTCCCTACGGAGTGTGTGCAGTGTTCTTTCAATTTCCGGGTCAAAATCACACAGTTCAGGGCAATGAGACCTAGTAGCCAGACCAATTCAAAACAAAACAGAAAATAAAAGAAAGAAAGAAAAATAAAATAAAACAAGTTGCGAAAAATAACAACTCAGAGTCCCCTAAAGAACGGCGCCAATTTTTGGTCAGTCACTTGTCGCACAACGCGCGCAAAAAGGATGAGCGGGTTTAAAATCTGTAGTGTAGTGCGACAAATCGGATGTCGTCACACATGGCCTCTGAAAATGTTACCTTTCACAAAAATCAGTTTTTGGGGGGGGGGGGGGGGGGTTTGGATTGGAGTGCAAATAAGAAACAAACAAAATATTAAAAACAGAGCAATTGAAAACAAGCAGTTCAAGGAGGTTATCAAATGGCCAAAAACAGATTAATCTATTGCTCTTGATTTCCCACTATCATAGGTTCTTACAATTTCCAAGCCCTAAGCAGATTCTTATCCCCTCCCGGTTGTAGTAGCAATTTACAAGCGAAACTACTACCACAGATACATGTCCCTATTCCCGAATTAAGCAAACGGGGTTAAGCCCTTCGTGAACTAAGCGAACACGAATTGTACACACGCAAATTAAGCAGATGCGATTAATTATAGGAACATGATATCACCAGAAATAAATCAATACAATACAGTATACTCCTGAATTAAGCAAACAGAAATACAAAGTATGGTATTGAAGAGGGAAAAGCATACAAAACAGGAAAATATAAGAACCTCAAGTATATGGAAATCAATTACAATAGATCAATCCTAGGAACTTAGTTCTCCATGGCAAAAACGAAATCACAGAGAAAAATGTAAAACAGAAAAATGGAGAAGCAAAAGTCTTTACAAATTGTTCAGAACAGCCTTTTATACAAATTCAAAATTCAGATGGCTCGCGAGGCGAGCACACATTCGCGAGGTGAATTTTATGAAGAGTCAGCAACCTTTGGGATTCTCGCGAGGTGAAGTGCTTGCTCGCGAGGCGAGGATATGAAGAGTTTTCTCCTTACGCCCGTTATGGCCATCAGGGCCTAACCGCGATGCTCTCTGACTTCCAGACTCGCGAGGCGAATGGATGATCGCGAGGCGAGACTCTTCAACTTCAAAACTGTCACGGCCATGACCTTCAACACGGGCAAGTCGTGATCGCCTCTCGACTTTTTCAGGTTTGCAAGACTCGCGGGCGAGACCTTTTTCGCGAGGCGAACCAGAGACTTAGCAATTTCTTGGAACAATCAAAGCTTCGGGGTCGCGTGGCGAGCGGGTCCTTCGCGGGGCGAATCCCCTTTTCTTTATTTTCTAAACTTCTACTTAACCTGAAAACAAGGAAATAAGCATAAGTGTATTATTTTGACTTAAAACTAGCTAAATTAACTTAAAACTACTCTAGAGACTCAAAACCTTGCTTGAGGACAATCTAATCTAATTTGGGTGAAAATACGATATAATTTGCACAAAACCCTGGTCATGCTAGCCATAAAACTAGATTAGCCGAGGCTTATCGGTGAGTCAAATTTAGAAATAATCGGATCAATGCTACTTACTTCAAACTTACTCCCCAAATCTTGTTCGGTTATTACTTCCTTCGTTGATCCCCATTGGTGGTAGTTGGTGGCGACATTCTCGATGATGTTGAATGCCTCGGTGAGAGGCCTATTCATAAACGCTCCACCTTCAGCTGCGAATCTAGTGACACCTTCAAGAATAGTCCAATCCGTTATAGAAGGTGTGCACTATTAACCACCTCTCGAGTCCGTGATGTGGGCACGACTCCACAGATCCCTTGTATCGATCCCAAGCTTACGATAATGATTCTCCGTCTTTCGGAAGAAGCCGGATCACTGGGGTTCTTATGTAGGCCGTCTTGGATGGAGGGAAGAATTTCTCCAAGAACGCCTGCTCCAGTTGGTCCCAAGTAGTCAAGGTGTTAGCGGGAATTTGCTTAAGGCAGGCCTTCGCCTTTCCAGTGAGAGATGAGGGGAACAGTCTCAAACGCACAACATCAACTGAGGCTCCATTAATCCTGATTGCGTCGGTGAACTCTAAGAATGTTTCTATATGATCGGTCGGGTCCTCCGAAGGCAATCCTCCGAATTGATGTTGCCTAATCATGTTGATTAGCATAGGTGGTATGGTATAGTTTTCCGCCTCAATCTCTGGCCTTGCAATCCCAGTTCGCAAGCCTCTCGCATTTGGGGCTGCGTAGTCCTTCAAAGGTTTTGTATCCGGTTGATTCGCCATGAGTGGAACGGGAATCGACCTTTCTTCCTCTCTTAGTAGTCTTCTACGCGTGGAAGGTCCTCTCGATCTCCGGATCAATCTCACTAAGGCTCCCAAGACTTAGGGATCTTTGCATATAACACACAGAGATGGATACAATAGAAGGAAAAGAATTTTTTTGATTTTTGATTTTTGATTTTTTTTTATTTCAGAAATAAAAATCAAATAAAAAGAAAAGGGTCCAGAAAATCAATTTAAAAACTAATTGAAATTGAAAAGGCACCCCACCGGCGCCAAAAACTTGATGTCGCACTGCCGCCGGCGGTGGGCAAGTGTACTCACTGTCGTCCGTCAAGTAATAAACGATATCGAACACACAGATACTTTGTTCTAGAATCGCTATAGTTTTTGCAATCGATTAGATCTGGACTTTGTAAATGGTTTTGAAAAAGGTTTGAATCGGAAAATTAAAAGATAGATGAGCAGAAAACAAATGTTTTTGGGATTTTCGATTTAAATGGATTCCTAGGGATTTGGGTTACCTTTGAGGTTGTTTATGTTGCTAATCTGATTTACCTTTGTTGATTACCGAAATTGCCTTGAAGGCGAGTTTACCGAAATTACCGAAATTCACTTTTAACGTCAGTTGTTTAAAGAACTGACGTTGAAAATGGCTCACTAGAAAATCAATAACCTTTTACTTCAGTTGTTAAAAGAACTGAAGTTAAATGGTTCACTTTTAACGTCAGTTGTTTAAAGAACTGACGTTAAAAGTGGCTCACAAAAAAATCAATCACCTTTTACTTCTGTTGTTAAAAGAACCGAAGTTAAAAGGTTCACTTTTAACGTCAGTTGTTTAAAGAACTGACGTGGAAAGTGGCTCACAAAAAAATCAATCACCTTTTACTTCAGTTGTTAAAAGAACCGAAGTTAAAAGGTTCACTTCAATTGTTTAAAGAACTGACGTTAAATGTGGCTCACAAAAAAATCAATCACCCTTTACTTCAGTTGTTAAAAGAACTAAAGTTAAAAGGTTCACTTTTAACGTCAGTTGTTTAAAGAACTGACGTTGAAAGTGGCTCACTAGAAAATCAATCACCTTTTACTTCAGTTGTTAAAAGAACTGAAGTTAAAAGGATCACTTTTAACGTAAGCGGTTTAAAGAACTGACGTTGAAAGTGGCTCAATAAAAAATCAATCACCCTTTACTTCAGTTGTTAAAAGAACTGAAGTTAAAAGGTTCTCTTTTAACGTCAGTTGTTTAAAGAACTGACGTTGAAAGTGGCTCACTAGAAAATCAATCACCTTTTACTTCAGTTGTTAAAAGAACTGAAGTTAAAAGGTTCACTTTTAAGGTCAGTTGTTTAAAGAACTGATGTTGAATATGGCTCACAAAAAAATCAACCACCTTTTACTTCAGTTGTTAAAAGAACTGAAGTTAAAAGGTTCACTTTTAACGTCAGTTGTTTAAAGAACTGACGTTGAAAGTGGCTCACTAGAAAATCAATCACCCTTTACTTCAGTTGTTAAAAGAACTGAAGTTAAAAGGTTCACTTTTAACGTCAGTTGTTTAAAGAACGGACGTTGAAAGTGGCTCACAAAAGAATCAATCACCTTTTACTTCAGTTGTTAAAAGAACCGAAGTTAAAAGGTGCACTTTTAACGTCAGTTGTTTAAAGAACTGACGTTGAAAGTGGCTCACTAAAAAATCAACCACCTTTTACTTCAGTTGTTAAAAGAACCGAAGTTAAAAGGTCCACTTTTAATTTCAGTTGTTTAAAGAACTGACGTTGAAAGTGGCTCACTAAAAAATCAACCACCCTTTACTTCAGTTGTTAAAAGAACTGAAGTTAAACGGTTCAGTTTTAACGTCAGTTGTTTAAAGAACTGACGTTGAAAGTGGCTCACTAGAAAATCAATCACCTTTTACTTCAGTTGGTAAAAGAACTGAAGTTAAAAGGATCACTTTTAACGTCAGTTGTTTAAAGAACTGACGTTGAAAGTGGCTCAGTAGAAAATCAATCACCTATTACTTCAGTTGTTAAAAGAACTGAAGTTAAAAGGTTCACTTTTAACGTCAGTTGTTTAAAGAACTGACGTTGAAATTGGCTGACTAGAAAATCAATCACCCTTTACTTCAGTTGTTAAAAGAACTGGAGTTAAAGGTTCAGTTTTAACGTCAGTTGTTTAAAGAACTGACGTTGAAAATGGCTCACTAGAAAATCAATAACCTTTTACTTCAGTTGATAAAAGAACTGAAGTTAAAAGGTTAACTTTTAACGTCAGTTGTTTAAAGAACTGACGTTGAAAGTGGCTCACAAAAATCAATCACCTTTTACTTCGGTTGTTAAAAGAACCGGTTAAAGGTTCACTTTAACGCCGTTGTTTAAAGAACTGACGTGGAAAATGGCTCATACAAAAATCAATCACCATGTACTTCAGTTGTTAAAAGAACCGGTTAAAGGTTCACTTTAACGTCGCTTGTTTGAAGAACTGACGTTAAATGTGGCTCACAAAAAATCAATCACCCTTTAAATGTTAAAAGAACTGAAGAAAAAATGATCACTTTAAAATTGAGTTGTTTAAAGAACTGACGTTGAAAGTGGCTCACTAGAAAATCAATCACCTTTTACTTCATTGTTAAAAGAACTGTTAAAGGATCACTTTAACGCCATGTTTAAAGAACGCTGAAAGTGGCTCAATAAAAATCAATCACCCTTTACTTCAGTTGTTAAAAGAACCGGTTAAAGGTTCTCTTTAACGCCGCTTGTTTAAAGAATGACGTTGAAAGTGGCTCACTAGAAAATCAATCACATTTACTTCATTGTTAAAAGAATGGTTAAAGGTTCACTTTAACGTCTTGTTTAAAGAACTACGTTAATTGGCTCCTAAAATCAATCACCTTTACTTGGTTAAAGAACGGTGTTCACTTCGCCGGTTTAGAGGGTGGCTCACTAAAATCAATCACCTTTACTTCGTTAAGGAACGTTAAGGTTCACTTTAACGCCGTTGTTTAAAGAACTAACGTGAAAGTGGCTCACAAAAAATCAATCACCTTTACTTCATTGTTAAAAGAACTGGTTAAAGGTTCACTTTAACGCCGCTTGTTTAAAGAACTGACGTTGAAAGTGGCTCACTAGAAAATCAATCACCTTTTACTTCAGTTGTTAAAAGAACTAAAGTTAAAGGTTCACTTTAACGCCGTGTTTAAAGAACTGACGTAAAGTGGCTCACAAAAAATCAATCACCTTTACTTCGTTGTTAAAAGAACCGGTTAAAGGTGCACTTTTAACGCCGTTGTTTAAAGAACTGACGTTGAAAGTGGCTCACTAATCAATCACCTTTACTTCAGTTGTTAAAAGAACGTTAAAGGTCACTTTAATGTTGTTTAAAGAACTGACGTTGAAAGTGGCTCACTAAAAATCAATCACCTTTACTTCAGTTGTTAAAAGAACTGAAGTTAAACGGTTCAATTTTAACGTCAGTTGTTTAAAGAACTGACGTTGAAAGTGGCTCACTAGAAAATCAATCACCTTTTACTTCAGTTGGTAAAAGAACTGAAGTTAAAAGGATCACTTTTAACGGTAGTTGTTTAAAGAACTGACGTTGAAAGTGGCTCACTAGAAAATCAATCACCTTTTACTTCAGTTGTTAAAACAACTGAAGTTAAAAGGTTCACTTTTAACGTCAGTTGTTTAAAGAACTGACGTTGAAAGTGGCTCATTAGAAAATCAATCACCTATTACTTCAGTTGTTAAAAGAACTGAAGTTAAAAGTTTCACTTTTAACGTCAGTTGTTTAAAGAACTGACGTTGAAATTGGCTGACTAGAAAATCAATCACCCTTTACTTCAGTTGTTAAAAGAACTGAAGTTAAAAGGTTCAGTTTTAACGTCAGTTGTTTAAAGAACTGACGTTGAAAATGGCTCACTAGAAAATCAATCACCCTTTACTTCAGTTGTTAAAAGAACTGAAGTTAAAAGGTTCACTGTTAACGTCAGTTGTTTAAAGAACTGACGTTAAAAGTTACTCACTACAAATCAATCACCTTTACTTCGGTTAAAAGAACCGGTTAAAGGTTCACTTTAACGCCGTTGTTTAAAGAACTGACGTGAAAATGGCTCATAAAAAATCAATCACCTTTACTTCAGTTGTTAAAAGAACCGGTTAAAGGTTCACTTTAACGCCGCTTGTTTAAAGAACTGACGTTAAAGTGGCTCACAAAAAATCAATCACCTTTACTTCAGTTGTTAAATGAACTAAAGTTAAAGGTCACTTTTAACGTCGCTGTTTAAAGTACTGACGTTGAAAGTGGCTCACTAGAAAATCAATCACCTTTACTTGTTGTTAAAAGAACTGGTTAAAGGTTCACTTTAACGCCGGTTTAAAGAACTGACGTTGAAAGTGGCTCACTAAAAATCAATCACCTTTACTTCAGTTGTTAAAAGAACCGGTTAAAGGTTCCTTTAACGCCGATTGTTTAAAGAACTGACGTTGAAAGTGGCTCACTAGACAAACAATCACCTTTACTTCAGTTGTTAAAAGAACTGAGTTAAAGGTTCACTTTAAACGTCAGTTGTTTAAAGAACTGACGTTGAATGTGGCTCACAAAAATCAATCACCTTTACTTCATTGTTAAAAGAACGTTAGGTTCACTTTAACGTCGCTTGTTTAAAGAACTAACGTTAAAGTGGCTCACTAAAAATCAATCACCTTTACTTCAGTTGTTAAAAGAACTGGTTAAAGGTTCACTTTAACGCCGTTGTTTAAAGAACTCGTGAAAGTGGCTCACTAAAAAATCAATCACCTTTACTTCATTGTTAAAAGAACTGAGTTAAAGGTTCACTTTAACGCCGTTGTTTATAGAACTGACGTTGTAAGTGGCTAACTAAAAATCAATCACCTTTTACTTCGTTGTTAAAAGAACTGAGTTAAAGGTTCACTCTTAACGTATCTTGTTTAAAGAACTGACGTTGAAAGTGGCTCACTAAAAAACTCAATCACCTTTACTTCAGTTGTTAAAAGAACTGGTTAAAGGTTCACTTTTAACGCCGTTGTTTAAAGAACTGACGCTAAAGTGGCTCACTAAAAATCAATCACCTTTTACTTAAGTTGTTAAAAGAACTGGTTAAAGGTTCACTTTAACGTTGTTTAAAGAACGCGTTGAAAGTGGCTCACTAAAAATCAATCACCTTTTAGTTAAAAGAAGTTAAAGGTTCACTTTAACGCCGGTTGTTTAAAGAACTGACGTTGAAAGTGGCTCACTAAAAATAAATCACCTTTTACATCAGTTGATAAAAGAACTGGTTAAAGGTTCACTTTAACGTCGTTGTTTAAAGAACTGACGCTGAAAGTGGCTCACTAAAAATCAATCACCTTTACTTCAGTTGTTAAAAGAACTGGTTAAAGGTTCACTTTAACGCCGTTGTTTAAAGAACTGACGTTGAAAGTGGCTCATTAGAAAATCAATCACCTTTACTTCGTTGTTAAAAGAACTGAAGTTAAAGGTTCACTTTAACGCCGTTGTTTAAAGAACTGACGTTGAAAATGGCTCACTAGAAAATCAAACACATTTACTTCGTTGTTAAAAGAACTGAGTTAAAGGTTCACTTTAACGCCGTTGTTTAAAGAACTGACGTTGAAAATGACTCACTAAAAATCAATCACCTTTACTTCTTGTTAAAAGAACTGAGTTAAAGGTTCACTTTAACGCCGTTGTTTAAAGAACTGACGTTAAAAGTGGCTCACAAAAAATCAATCACCTTTACTTCGTTGTTAAAAGAACCGGTTAAAGGTTCACTTTAACGCCGTTGTTTAAATAACTGGCGTGAAAATGGCTCACTAAAAAATCAATCCACCTTTACTTCAGTTGTTAAAAGAACTGGTTAAAAGTTCACTTTAACGCCGTTGTTTAAAGAACTGACGTTGAAAGTGGCTCACTAAAAATCAATCACCTTTACTTCAGTTGTTAAAAGAACTGAGTTAAAGGTTCACTTTAACGTCGTTGTTTAAAGAACTGACGTTGAAAGTGGCTCACTAAAAATCAATCACCTTTACTTCAGTTGTTAAAAGAACTGGTTAAAAGTTCACTTTAACGCCGCTTGTTTAAAGAACTGACGTTGAAAGTGGCTCACTAAAAATCAATCACCTTTTACTTCGTTGTTAAAAGAACTGGTTAAAGGTTCACTTTAACGCCGCTTGTTTAAAGAACTGACGTTGAAAGTGGCTCACTAAAAATCAATCACCTTTACTTCAGTTGTTAAAAGAACCGGTTAAAGGTTCACTTTAACGCCGCTTGTTTAAAGAACTGACGTTGAAAGTGGCTCACTAAAAATCAATCACCTTTTACTTCAGTTGTTAAAAAGAAGTTAAAGGTTCACTTTAACGCCGTTGTTTAAAGAACTGACGTTGAAAGTGGCTCACTAAAAAATTAATCACCCTTACTTGAGTTGTTAAAAGAACTGGTTAAAGGTTCACTTTAACGTCGCTTGTTTAAAGAACTGACGTTGAAAGTGGCTCACTAGAAAATCAATCACCTTTACTTCAGTTGTTAAAAGAACCGGTTAAAGGTTCACTTTAACGCCGTTGTTTAAAGAACTGACGTTAAAGTGGCTCACTAAAAATCAATCACCTTTACTTCAGTTGTTAAAAGAACTGGTTAAAGGTTCACTTTAACGCCGCTTGTTTAAAGAACTGACGTTGAAAGTGGCTCACTAAAAATCAATCACCTTTACTTCAGTTGTTAAAAGAACTGGTTAAAGGTTCACTTTAACGCCGCTTGTTTAAAGAATGACGTTGAAAGTGGCTCACTAAAATCAATCACCTTTACTTCGCTTGTTAAAAGAACTGGTTAAAGGTTCACTTTAACGCCGCTTGTTTAAAGAACTGACGTAAAATGGCTCACTAAAAATCAATCACCTTTACTTCAGTTGTTAAAAGAACTGGTTAAAGGTTCACTTTAACGCCGCTTGTTTAAAGAATCGTAAAGTGGCTCACAAAAATCAATCACCTTTACTTCAGTTGTTAAAAGAACTGGTTAAAGGTTCACTTTAACGCCGCTTGTTTAAAGAACTGACGTAAAAGTGGCTCACTAAAAATCAATCACCTTTACTTCAGTGTTAAAAGAACTGGTTAAAGGTTCACTTTAACGCCGTTGTTTAAAGAACTGACGTTGAAAGTGGCTCACTAAAAAATCAATCACCTTTTTCGTTGTTAAAAGAACTGGTTAAAGGTTCACTTTAACGCCGCTTGTTTAAAGAATGACGTTGAAAGTGGCTCACTAAAAATCAATCACCTTTACTTCGTTGTTAAAAGAACCGGTTAAAGGTTCACTTTAACGTCGCTTGTTTAAAGAACTGACGTTAAAGTGGCTCACTAAAAAATCAATCACCTTTACTTCGTTGTTAAAAGAACTGGTTAAAGGTTCACTTTAACGCCGCTTGTTTAAAGAACTGACGTTGAAAGTGGCTCACTAAAAATCAATCACCTTTACTTCGTTGTTAAAAGAACTGGTTAAAGGTTCACTTTAACGCCGTTGTTTAAAGAACTGACGTTAAAGTGGCTCACTAAAAATCAATCACCTTTACTTCGTGTTAAAAGAACTGGGTTAAAGGTTCACTTTAACGCCGCTTGTTTAAAGAATGACGTTGAAAGTGGCTCACTAAAAATCAATCACCTTTTACTTCGTTGTTAAAAGAATAGTTAAAGGTTCACTTTAACGCCGTTGTTTAAAGAACTGACGTTGAAAGTGGCTCACTAAAAATCAATCACCTTTACTTCGTGTTAAAAGAACTGGTTAAAGGTTCACTTTAACGCCGTTGTTTAAAGAACTGACGTTAAAAGTGGCTCACTAAAAAATCAATCACCTTTACTTCGTTGTTAAAAGAACTGGTTAAAGGTTCACTTTAACGCCGCTTGTTTAAAGAACTGACGTTAAAGTGGCTCACTAAAAAATCAATCACCTTTACTTCGTGTTAAAAGAACTGGTTAAAGGTTCACTTTAACGCCGTTGTTTAAAGAACTGACGTTGAAAGTGGCTCACTAAAAATCAATCACCTTTACTTCAGTTGTTAAAAGAACTGGTTAAAGGTTCACTTTAACGCCGTTGTTTAAAGAACTGACGTTGAAAGTGGCTCACTAAAAATCAATCACCTTTTACTTCGTTGTTAAAAGAATGGTTAAAGTTCACTTTAACGCCGCTTGTTTAAAGAACTGACGTTGAAAGTGGCTCACTAAAAATCAATCACCTTTACTTCAGTTGTTAAAAGAACTGGTTAAAGGTTCACTTTAACGCCGTTGTTTAAAGAACTGACGTTGAAAGTGGCTCACTAAAAATCAATCACCTTTACTTCAGTTGTTAAAAGAAGGTTAAAGGTTCACTTTAACGCCGCTTGTTTAAAGAACTGACGTTGAAAGTGGCTCACTAAAATCAATCACCTTTACTTCGTTGTTAAAAGAATGTTAAAGGTTCACTTTAACGCCGTTGTTTAAAGAACTGACGTTGAAAGTGGCTCACTAAAAATCAATCACCTTTTACTTCGTGTTAAAAGAACTGGTTAAAGGTTCACTTTAACGCCGCTTGTTTAAAGAACTGACGCTAAAGTGGCTCACTAAAAATCAATCACCTTTACTTCAGTTGTTAAAAGAACGGTTAAAGGTTCACTTTAACGCCGTTGTTTAAAGAACTGACGTTGAAAGTGGCTCACTAAAAATCAATCACCTTTACTTCGTGTTAAAAGAACCGGTTAAAGGTTCACTTTAACGCCGTGTTTAAAGAACTGACGTTGAAAGTGGCTCACTAAAAATCAATCACCTTTACTTCGTTGTTAAAAGAACTGGTTAAAGGTTCACTTTAACGCCGCTGTTTAAAGAACTGACGTGAAAGTGGCTCACTAAAAATCAATCACCTTTACTTCGTTGTTAAAAGAACTGAGTTAAAGGTTCACTTTAACGCCGCTTGTTTAAAGAACTGACGCTGAAAGTGGCTCACTAAAAATCAATCACCTTTACTTCGTGTTAAAAGAAGGTTAAAGGTTCACTTTAACGCCGTGTTTAAAGAACTGACGTTAAAGTGGCTCACTAAAAATCAATCACCTTTACTTCGTGTTAAAAGAACTGGTTAAGTTCACTTTAACGCCGTTGTTTAAAGAACTGACGTTAAAGTGGCTCACTAAAAATCAATCACCTTTACTTCGTGTTAAAAGAACTGGTTAAAGGTTCACTTTAACGCCGTGTTTAAAGAACTGACGTTAAAGTGGCTCACTAGAAATCAATCACCTTTACTTCGGTTAAAAGAACCGGTTAAAGGTTCACTTTAACGCCGCTGTTTAAAGAACTGACGTTGAAAGTGGCTCACTAAAAATCAATCACCTTTACTTCGTGTTAAAAGAACTGGTTAAAGGTTCACTTTAACGCCGTGTTTAAAGAACTGACGTTGAAAGTGGCTCACTAAAAAATCAATCACCTTTACTTCGTTGTTAAAAGAACCGTTGGTTCACTTAACGCCGGTGTTTAAAGAACTGACGTTGAAAGTGGCTCACTAGAAAATCAATCAGCTTTACTTCGTGTTAAAAGAACTGGTTAAAGGTTCACTTTAACGCCGCTTGTTTAAAGAACTGACGTTGAAAGTGGCTCACTAAAAATCAATCACCTTTACTTCAGTTGTTAAAAGAACTGGTTAAAGGTCACTTTAACGCCGCTGTTTAAAGAACTGACGTTGAAAGTGGCTCACAAAAATCAATCACCTTTTACTTCGTGTTAAAAGAACCGGTTAAAGGTCACTTTAACGCCGTTGTTTAAAGAACTGACGTTAAAGTGGCTCACTAACACATCAACCACCTTTTACTTCGTTGTTAAAAGAACTGGTTAAAGGTTCACTTTAACGCCGCTTGTTTAAAGAACTGACGTTAAAGTGGCTCACTAAAAATCAATCACCTTTACTTCGTGTTAAAAGAATGTTAAAGGTTCACTTTTAACGCCGCTTGTTTAAAGAACTGACGTTGAAAGTGGCTCACTAAAAAATCAATCACCTTTACTTCGTTGTTAAAAGAACTGGTTAAAGGTTCACTTTAACGCCGCTTGTTTAAAGAACTGACGTTAAAGTGGCTCACTAAAAATCAATCACCTTTACTTCAGTTGTTAAAAGAACTGGTTAAAGGTTCACTTTTAACGCCGCTTGTTTAAAGAACTGACGCTGAAAGTGGCTCACTAAAAATCAATCACCTTTACTTCAGTTGTTAAAAGAACCGGTTAAAGGTTCACTTTAACGCCGCTTGTTTAAAGAACTGACGTTAAAAGTGGCTCACTAAAAAATCAATCACCTTTTACTTCGGTTGTTAAAAGAACTGGTTAAAGGTTCACTTTAACGCCGCTTGTTTAAAGAACTGACGTTGAAAGTGGCTCACTAGAAAATCAATCACCTTTACTTCGTTGTTAAAAGAACTGGTTAAAGGTTCACTTTAACGCCGTTGTTTAAAGAACTGACGCTAAAGTGGCTCACTAAAAATCAATCACCTTTACTTCGTTGTTAAAAGAACTGGTTAAAGGTTCACTTTAACGCCGCTTGTTTAAAGAACTGACGTTGAAAGTGGCTCACTAAAAATCAATCACCTTTACTTCAGTTGTTAAAAGAACCGGGTTCACTTTAACGCCGCTTGTTTAAAGAACTGACGTTAAAGTGGCTCACTAAAAAATCAATCACCTTTACTTCTGTTAAAAGAACTGGTTAAAGGTTCACTTTAACGCCGCTTGTTTAAAGAACTGACGTTAAAGTGGCTCACTAAAAATCAATCACCTTTACTTCGTTGTTAAAAGAACTGGTTAAAGGTTCACTTTAACGCCGTGTTTAAAGAACTGACGCTGAAAGTGGCTCACTAAAAATCAATCACCTTTACTTCGTTGTTAAAAGAATGGTTAAAGGTTCACTTTTAACGCCGCTTGTTTAAAGAACTGACGTTGAAAGTGGCTCACTAAAAATCAATCACCTTTACTTCGTTGTTAAAAGAACTGGTTAGTTCACTTTTAACGCCGGTTGTTTAAAGAACTGACGCTAAAAGTGGCTCACTAAAAAATCAATCACCTTTACTTCAGTTGTTAAAAGAACTGGTTAAAGGTTCACTTTAACGCCGCTTGTTTAAAGAACTGACGTTGAAAGTGGCTCACTAAAATCAATCACCTTTACTTCAGTTGTTAAAAGAATGGTTAAAGGTTCACTTTAACGCCGCTTGTTTAAAGAACTGACGCTAAAAGTGGCTCACTAAAAATCAATCACCTTTACTTCGTGTTAAAAGAACCGGTTAAAGGTTCACTTTTAACGCCGCTTGTTTAAAGAACTGACGCTGAAAGTGGCTCACTAAAAATCAATCACCTTTACTTCAGTTGTTAAAAGAACCGGTTAAAGGTTCACTTTTAACGCCGCTTGTTTAAAGAACTGACGTTAAAAGTGGCTCACTAAAAATCAATCACCTTTTACTTCAGTTGTTAAAAGAACTGGTTAAAGGTTCACTTTAACGCCGCTTGTTTAAAGAACTGACGTTAAAAGTGGCTCACTAAAAATCAATCACCTTTTACTTCGTTGTTAAAAGAACTGGTTAAAGGTTCACTTTAACGCCGTTGTTTAAAGAACTGACGTAAAGTGGCTCACTAAAAATCAATCACCTTTACTTCGTTGTTAAAAGAACTGGTTAAAGGTTCACTTTTAACGCCGCTTGTTTAAAGAACTGACGTTAAAAGTGGCTCACAAAAATCAATCACCTTTACTTCGTTGTTAAAAGAACTGGTTAAAGGTTCACTTTAACGCCGCTTGTTTAAAGAACTGACGCTAAAGTGGCTCACTAAAAATCAATCACCTTTACTTCGCTTGTTAAAAGAACTGGTTAAAGGTTCACTTTAACGCCGCTTGTTTAAAGAACTGACGTTAAAGTGGCTCACTAAAAATCAATCACCTTTACTTCGTTGTTAAAAGAACTGGTTAAAGGTTCACTTTAACGCCGCTGTTTAAAGAACTGACGTTAAAGTGGCTCACTAAAAATCAATCACCTTTTACTTCGTGTTAAAAGAATCGTTAAAGTTCACTTTAACGCCGCTTGTTTAAAGAACTGACGTTAAAGTGGCTCACTAAAAATCAATCACCTTTACTTCGTTGTTAAAAGAACTGGTTAAAGGTTCACTTTAACGCCGCTTGTTTAAAGAACTGACGTTGAAAGTGGCTCACTAAAAATCAATCACCTTTACTTCGTGTTAAAAGAACTGGTTAAAGTTCACTTTAACGCCGCTTGTTTAAAGAACTGACGTAAAAGTGGCTCACTAAAAATCAATCACCTTTACTTCGCTGTTAAAAGAACTGGTTAAAGGTTCACTTTAACGCCGCTTGTTTAAAGAACTGACGTTAAAAGTGGCTCACTAAAAATCAATCACCTTTACTTCGTTGTTAAAAGAACTGGTTAGGTTCACTTTAACGCCGTTGTTTAAAGAACTGACGCTAAAGTGGCTCACTAAAAATCAATCACCTTTACTTCAGTTGTTAAAAGAATGGTTAAAGGTTCACTTTAACGCCGCTTGTTTAAAGAACTGACGTTAAAGTGGCTCACAAAAATCAATCACCTTTACTTCGTGTTAAAAGAACTGGTTAAAGGTTCACTTTAACGCCGTTGTTTAAAGAACTGACGTTAAAAGTGGCTCACTAAAAATCAATCACCTTTACTTCAGTTGTTAAAAGAATCGTTAAAGGTTCACTTTAACGCCGCTGTTTAAAGAACTGACGTTGAAAGTGGCTCACTAAAAATCAATCACCTTTACTTCGTGTTAAAAGAACTCGTTAAAGGTTCACTTTTAACGCCGCTTGTTTAAAGAACTGACGTTAAAGTGGCTCACAAAAATCAATCACCTTTACTTCAGTTGTTAAAAGAACCGGTTAAAAGGTTCACTTTTAACGCCGCTTGTTTAAAGAACTGACGTTAAAAGTGGCTCACTAAAAATCAATCACCTTTACTTCAGTTGTTAAAAGAACTGGTTAAAGGTTCACTTTAACGCCGCTTGTTTAAAGAACTGACGCTAAAAGTGGCTCACTAAAAATCAATCACCTTTACTTCAGTTGTTAAAAGAACTGAGTTAAAGGTTCACTTTTAACGCCGCTGTTTAAAGAACTGACGTTGAAAGTGGCTCACTAAAAATCAATCACCTTTACTTCGCTTGTTAAAAGAACTGGTTAAAGGTTCACTTTAACGCCGCTGTTTAAAGAACTGACGTTAAAGTGGCTCACTAAAAATCAATCACCTTTACTTCGTTGTTAAAAGAACTGGTTAAAAGTTCACTTTAACGCCGCTTGTTTAAAGAACTGACGTAAAGTGGCTCACTAAAAATCAATCACCTTTACTTCGTTGTTAAAAGAACTGGTTAAAGGTTCACTTTTAACGCCGTTGTTTAAAGAACTGACGTTAAAGTGGCTCACAAAAATCAATCACCTTTACTTCGTTGTTAAAAGAATGGTTAAAAGTTCACTTTAACGCCTTGTTTAAAGAACTGACGCTAAAGTGGCTCACTAAAAATCAATCACCTTTACTTCGCTTGTTAAAAGAATCGGTTAAAGGTTCACTTTAACGCCGCTGTTTAAAGAACTGACGTTAAAGTGGCTCACTAAAAATCAATCACCTTTACTTCGTTGTTAAAAGAATCGGTTAAAGGTTCACTTTAACGCCGTTGTTTAAAGAACTGACGTTAAAAGTGGCTCACTAAAAATCAATCACCTTTACTTCGTTGTTAAAAGAACTGTTAAGGTTCACTTTTAACGCCGTTGTTTAAAGAACTGACGTAAAAGTGGCTCACTAAAAATCAATCACCTTTACTTCGTGTTAAAAGAACAAGTTAAAGGTTCACTTTAACGCCGCTTGTTTAAAGAACTGACGTTAAAAGTGGCTCACTAAAAATCAATCACCTTTACTTCGCTTGTTAAAAGAACTGGTTAAGGTTCACTTTTAACGCCGCTTGTTTAAAGAACTGACGCTGAAAGTGGCTCACTAAAAATCAATCACCTTTACTTCGTGTTAAAAGAACTGGTTAAAGGTTCACTTTAACGCCGCTTGTTTAAAGAACTGACGTTAAAGTGGCTCACTAAAAATCAATCACCTTTACTTCGTGTTAAAAGAACTGGTTAAAGGTTCACTTTAACGCCGTTGTTTAAAGAACTGACGTTAAAGTGGCTCACTAAAAATCAATCACCTTTACTTCGTTGTTAAAAGAACTGGTTAAAGGTTCACTTTTAACGCCGCTTGTTTAAAGAATGACGTTAAAGTGGCTCACTAAAAATCAATCACCTTTACTTCGTTGTTAAAAGAACTGGTTAAGGTTCACTTTAACGCCGCTTGTTTAAAGAACTGACGTTAAAAGTGGCTCACTAAAAATCAATCACCTTTACTTCGCTTGTTAAAAGAACTGGTTAAAGGTTCACTTTAACGCCGCTTGTTTAAAGAACTGACGTTAAAAGTGGCTCACTAAAAATCAATCACCTTTACTTCGTTGTTAAAAGAACTGGTTAAAGGTTCACTTTTAACGCCGTGTTTAAAGAACTGACGCTAAAGTGGCTCACTAAAATCAATCACCTTTACTTCGTGTTAAAAGAACTGGTTAAAGGTTCACTTTAACGCCGCTTGTTTAAAGAACTGACGTTAAAGTGGCTCACTAAAAATCAATCACCTTTACTTGTTAAAAGAACTGGTTAAAGGTTCACTTTAACGCCGCTGTTTAAAGAACTGACGCTAAAGTGGCTCACTAAAAATCAATCACCTTTACTTCGCTTGTTAAAAGAACTGGTTAAAGGTTCACTTTAACGCCGTGTTTAAAGAACTGACGTTAAAAGTGGCTCACAAAAATCAATCACCTTTACTTCAGTTGTTAAAAGAATGGTTAAAGGTTCACTTTTAACGCCGCTTGTTTAAAGAACTGACGTTAAAAGTGGCTCACTAAAAATCAATCACCTTTACTTCGCTTGTTAAAAGAATGGTTAAAGTTCACTTTAACGCCGTTGTTTAAAGAACTGACGTTAAAAGTGGCTCACTAAAAATCAATCACCTTTACTTCGTGTTAAAAGAACTGGTTAAAGGTTCACTTTAACGCCGCTTGTTTAAAGAACTGACGTTAAGTGGCTCACTAAAAATCAATCACCTTTACTTCGTTGTTAAAAGAACTTAGGTTCACTTTAACGCCGTTGTTTAAAGAACTGACGTTAAAGTGGCTCACTAAAAATCAATCACCTTTACTTCGTTGTTAAAAGAACTGGTTAAAGGTTCACTTTTAACGCCGCTTGTTTAAAGAACTGACGTTAAAGTGGCTCACTAAAAATCAATCACCTTTACTTCGCTTGTTAAAAGAACTGGTTAAAGGTTCACTTTAACGCCGCTGTTTAAAGAACTGACGTTAAAAGTGGCTCACTAAAAATCAATCACCTTTACTTCGCTTGTTAAAAGAATGTGTTCACTTTTAACGCCGCTTGTTTAAAGAACTGACGTTAAAAGTGGCTCACTAAAAATCAATCACCTTTACTTCAGTTGTTAAAAGAACTGGTTAAAGGTTCACTTTTAACGCCGCTTGTTTAAAGAATGACGTTAAAGTGGCTCACTAAAAATCAATCACCTTTACTTCGCTGTTAAAAGAACTGGTTAGGTTCACTTTAACGCCGTTGTTTAAAGAACTGACGTTAAAGTGGCTCACTAAAAATCAATCACCTTTACTTCGTGTTAAAAGAATCGTTAAGGTTCACTTTAACGCCGCTTGTTTAAAGAACTGACGTTAAATGGCTCACTAAAAATCAATCACCTTTACTTCGTGTTAAAAGAACCGGTTAAAGGTTCACTTTAACGCCGTTGTTTAAAGAACTGACGTAAAAGTGGCTCACTAAAATCAATCACCTTTACTTCGTGTTAAAAGAACTGGTTAAAGGTTCACTTTAACGCCGCTTGTTTAAAGAACTGACGTTAAAAGTGGCTCACTAAAAATCAATCACCTTTACTTCGTGTTAAAAGAATCAGTTAAAGGTTCACTTTAACGCCTTGTTTAAAGAACTGACGTTAAAAGTGGCTCACTAAAAATCAATCACCTTTACTTCGTGTTAAAAGAATCGTTAAAGGTTCACTTTAACGCCGCTTGTTTAAAGAACTGACGTTAAAAGTGGCTCACTAAAAATCAATCACCTTTTACTTCGCTTGTTAAAAGAACTGGTTAAAGTTCACTTTAACGCCGCTTGTTTAAAGAACTGACGTTAAAAGTGGCTCACTAAAAATCAATCACCTTTACTTCGTTGTTAAAAGAACTGGTTAAAGGTTCACTTTAACGCCGCTTGTTTAAAGAACTGACGTAAAGTGGCTCACTAAAAATCAATCACCTTTACTTCGTTGTTAAAAGAACCGGTTAAAGGTTCACTTTAACGCCATTGTTTAAAGAACTGACGCAAAAGTGGCTCACTAAAAATCAATCACCTTTACTTCAGTTGTTAAAAGAACTGGTTAAAGGTTCACTTTTAACGCCGCTTGTTTAAAGAACTGACGCTAAAAGTGGCTCACTAAAAATCAATCACCTTTACTTCGTTGTTAAAAGAACTGGTTAAAGGTTCACTTTAACGCCGCTTGTTTAAAGAACTGACGCTAAAGTGGCTCACTAGAAATCAATCACCTTTACTTCGTTGTTAAAAGAACTGGTTAAAGGTTCACTTTAACGCCGCTTGTTTAAAGAACTGACGTTAAAGTGGCTCACTAAAAATCAATCACCTTTACTTCGTGTTAAAAGAACTGGTTAAGTTCACTTTAACGCCGCTTGTTTAAAGAACTGACGTTAAAGTGGCTCACTAAAAATCAATCACCTTTACTTCGCTTGTTAAAAGAACTGGTTAAAGGTTCACTTTAACGCCGCTTGTTTAAAGAACTGACGTTAAAAGTGGCTCACTAAAAATCAATCACCTTTACTTCGTTGTTAAAAGAACTGGTTAAAGGTTCACTTTAACGCCGCTTGTTTAAAGAATGACGTTAAAAGTGGCTCACTAAAAATCAATCACCTTTACTTCGTGTTAAAAGAATGGTTAAAGGTTCACTTTAACGCCGCTTGTTTAAAGAACTGACGTTAAAGTGGCTCACTAAAAATCAATCACCTTTACTTCGCTTGTTAAAAGAACTGGTTAAAGGTTCACTTTAACGCCGCTGTTTAAAGAACTGACGTGGCTCACAAAAATCAATCACCTTTACTTGGTTAAAAAAATCACTTTAACGTGTTTAAAGAACTGCGAAAATCAATCACCTTTACTTCAGTTGTTAAAAGAACTGGTTAATGGTTCACTTTAACGCCGTTGTTTAAAGAACTGACGTTAAAAGTGGCTCACTAAAAATCAATCACCTTTACTTCGCTTGTTAAAAGAACTGGTTAAAGGTTCACTTTAACGCCGTTGTTTAAAGAACTGACGTTAAAAGTGGCTCACTAAAAATCAATCACCTTTACTTCAGTTGTTAAAAGAACTGTTAAGGTTCACTTTAACGCCGCTTGTTTAAAGAACTGACGTAAAAGTGGCTCACAAAAATCAATCACCTTTTTCGCTTGTTAAAAGAACTGGTTAAAGGTTCACTTTAACGCCGTGTTTAAAGAATGACGTAAAAGTGGCTCACTAAAAATCAATCACCTTTACTTCGTGTTAAAAGAACTGGTTAAAGGTTCACTTTAACGCCGTTGTTTAAAGAACTGACGCTAGTGGCTCACAAAAATCAATCACCTTTACTTCGTTGTTAAAAGAACTGGTTAAAGGTTCACTTTTAACGCCGCTGTTTAAAGAATGACGTTAAAAGTGGCTCACTAAAAATCAATCACCTTTACTTCGTGTTAAAAGAATCAGTTAAAGGTTCACTTTAACGCCGCTTGTTTAAAGAATGACGTTAAAGTGGCTCACTAAAAATCAATCACCTTTACTTCGCTTGTTAAAAGAACTGGTTAAAGGTTCACTTTTAACGCCGTTGTTTAAAGAACTGACGCTAAAAGTGGCTCACTAAAAATCAATCACCTTTACTTCGTGTTAAAAGAACTGGTTAAAGGTTCACTTTAACGCCGCTTGTTTAAAGAACTGACGTAAAAGTGGCTCACTAAAAATCAATCACCTTTACTTCAGTTGTTAAAAGAACTGTTAAAGGTTCACTTTTAACGCCGTTGTTTAAAGAACTGACGTTAAAGTGGCTCACTAAAAATCAATCACCTTTACTTCGTGTTAAAAGAACTGGTTAAAGGTTCACTTTAACGCCGTTGTTTAAAGAACTGACGTTAAAGTGGCTCACTAAAAATCAATCACCTTTACTTCGTTGTTAAAAGAACTGGTTAAAGGTTCACTTTAACGCCGCTTGTTTAAAGAACTGACGTTAAAGTGGCTCACTAAAAATCAATCACCTTTACTTGTGTTAAAAGAACTGGTTAAAGGTTCACTTTAACGCCGCTTGTTTAAAGAACTGACGTTAAAGTGGCTCACTAAAAATCAATCACCTTTACTTCGTTGTTAAAAGAACTGTTAAAGGTTCACTTTAACGCCGTTGTTTAAAGAATGACGTAAGTGGCTCACTAAAAATCAATCACCTTTACTTCGTGTTAAAAGAATGGTTAAGGTTCACTTTAACGCCGTTGTTTAAAGAACTGACGAAAAGTGGCTCACTAAAAATCAATCACCTTTACTTCGTTGTTAAAAGAACTGGTTAAGGTTCACTTTAACGCCGTTGTTTAAAGAACTGACGTTAAAGTGGCTCACTAAAATCAATCACCTTTACTTCGTGTTAAAAGAACTGGTTAAAGGTTCACTTTAACGCCGCTTGTTTAAAGAACTGACGTTAAAGTGGCTCACTAAAAATCAATCACCTTTACTTCGTGTTAAAAGAATGGTTAAAGGTTCACTTTTAACGCCGCTTGTTTAAAGAACTGACGTTAAAGTGGCTCACTAAAAATCAATCACCTTTACTTCGTTGTTAAAAGAACTGGTTAAGGTTCACTTTTAACGCCGCTTGTTTAAAGAACTGACGTTAAAAGTGGCTCACTAAAATCAATCACCTTTACTTCGTGTTAAAAGAACTGGTTAAAGGTTCACTTTTAACGCCGCTTGTTTAAAGAACTGACGTTAAAAGTGGCTCACTAAAAATCAATCACCTTTACTTCGTGTTAAAAGAACTGGTTAAAGTTCACTTTAACGCCGCTTGTTTAAAGAACTGACGTTAAAGTGGCTCACTAAAAATCAATCACCTTTACTTCGTGTTAAAAGAACTGGTTAAAGTTCACTTTAACGCCGCTTGTTTAAAGAACTGACGTTAAAAGTGGCTCACTAAAAATCAATCACCTTTACTTCAGTTGTTAAAAGAACTGGTTAAAGGTTCACTTTAACGCCGTTGTTTAAAGAACTGACGTAAAAGTGGCTCACTAAAAATCAATCACCTTTACTTCAGTTGTTAAAAGAACTGGTTAAAGTTCACTTTAACGCCGCTTGTTTAAAGAATGACGCTAAAAGTGGCTCACTAAAAATCAATCACCTTTACTTCGTGTTAAAAGAATCAGTAAAGGTTCACTTTAACGCCGCTTGTTTAAAGAACTGACGCTAAAAGTGGCTCACTAAAAATCAATCACCTTTACTTCGTGTTAAAAGAACTGGTTAAAGGTTCACTTTAACGCCGTTGTTTAAAGAACTGACGTTAAAAGTGGCTCACTAAAAATCAATCACCTTTACTTCGGTTAAAAGAACTGGTTAAAGGTTCACTTTAACGCCGCTTGTTTAAAGAACTGACGCTAAAGTGGCTCACTAAAAATCAATCACCTTTACTTGTGTTAAAAGAACTGGTTAAAGGTTCACTTTAACGCCGCTTGTTTAAAGAACTGACGTTAAAAGTGGCTCACTAAAAATCAATCACCTTTACTTCGTGTTAAAAGAATGGTTAAAGGTTCACTTTAACGCCGTTGTTTAAAGAATGACGTTAAAAGTGGCTCACTAAAAATCAATCACCTTTACTTCGTGTTAAAAGAACTGGTTAAAGGTTCACTTTAACGCCGCTGTTTAAAGAACTGACGTTAAGTGGCTCACTAAAAATCAATCACCTTTACTTCGCTTGTTAAAAGAACTGGTTAAGGTTCACTTTAACGCCGCTGTTTAAAGAACTGACGTAAAGTGGCTCACTAAAAATCAATCACCTTTACTTCGTGTTAAAAGAATCGTTAGGTTCACTTTAACGCCGTGTTTAAAGAACTGACGTAAAGTGGCTCTAAAAATCAATCACCTTTACTTCGTTGTTAAAAGAACTGGTTAAGGTTCACTTTAACGCCGTTGTTTAAAGAACTGACGTTAAAAGTGGCTCACTAAAAATCAATCACCTTTACTTCGTGTTAAAAGAATGGTTAAAGGTTCACTTTAACGCCGCTGTTCATAGATTTGACGTTAAAAGTGGCTCACTAAAAATCAATCACCTTTACTTAGTTGTTAAAAGAACTGGTTAAAGTTCACTTTAACGCCGCTTGTTTAAAGAACTGACGTAAAAGTGGCTCACAAAAATCAATCACCTTTACTTGCTGTTAAAAGAACTGGTTAGGTTCACTTTAACGCCGTTGTTTACAGAACTAACGTTAAAAGTGGCTCACTAAAAATCAATCACCTTTACTTCAGTTGTTAAAAGAACTGGTTAAGGTTCACTTTAACGCCGCTTGTTTAAAGAACTGACGCAAAGTGGCTCACTAAAAATCAATCACCTTTACTTCGTGTTAAAAGAATCGTTAAGGTTCACTTTAACGCCGTTGTTTAAAGAATTGACGTTAAAAGTGGCTCACTAAAAATCAATCACCTTTACTTCGCTTGTTAAAAGAACTGATTAGGTTCACTTTAACGCCGCTTGTTTAAAGAACTCACGTTAAAAGTGGCTCACTAAAAATCAATCACCTTTACTTCGTTGTTAAAAGAACTCGTTAAAGGTTCACTTTAACGCCGCTGTTTAAAGAATCACGTTAAAAGTGGCTCACTAAAAATCAATCACCTTTACTTCAGTTGTTAAAAGAATCGTTAAATTCACTTTAACGCTCTGTTTAAAGAACTGACGTTAAAAGTGGCTCACTAAAAATCAATCACCTTTACTTCGTGTTAAAAGAACAAGTTAAAGGTTCACTTTAACGCCGCTTGTTTAAAGAACTGACGTTAAAAGTGGCTCACTAAAAATCAATCACCTTTACTTCGTGTTAAAAGAATCGGTTAAAGGTTCACTTTAACGCCGTTGTTTAAAGAACTGACGTAAAGTGGCTCACTAAAAATCAATCACCTTTACTTCGTTGTTAAAAGAACTGGTTAAAGGTTCACTTTAACGCCGCTGTTTAAAGAACTGACGTTAAAAGTGGCTCACTAAAAATCAATCACCTTTACTTCGTGTTAAAAGAATGTTAAGGTTCACTTTAACGCCGTTGTTTAAAGAACTACGTTAAAAGTGGCTCACTAAAAATCAATCACCTTTACTTCGCTTGTTAAAAGAACTAAAGTTCACTTTACGCCGTTGTTTAAAGAATGACGTTAAAAGTGGCTCACTAAAAATCAATCACCTTTACTTCAGTTAAAAGAATGGTTAAAGGTTCACTTTAACGCCGCTTGTTTAAAGAACTGACGTTAAAAGTGGCTCACTAAAAATCAATCACCTTTACTTCAGTTGTTAAAAGAACTGGTTAAAGGTTCACTTTTAACGCCGCTTGTTTAAAGAATGACGTTAAAAGTGGCTCACTAAAAATCAATCACCTTTACTTCGTGTTAAAAGAACTGGTTAAAGGTTCACTTTAACGCCGTTGTTTAAAGAACTGACGTTAAAAGTGGCTCACTAAAAATCAATCACCTTTTTCGTTGTTAAAAGAACTGGTTAAAGGTTCACTTTTAACGCCGCTTGTTTAAAGAACTGACGTAAAAGTGGCTCACTAAAAATCAATCACCTTTACTTCGTTGTTAAAAGAACTGGTTAAAAGTTCACTTTAACGCCGCTTGTTTAAAGAACTGACGCTAAAAGTGGCTCACTAAAAATCAATCACCTTTACTTCGTGTTAAAAGAACTGGTTAAAGGTTCACTTTAACGCCGCTGTTTAAAGAACTGACGTTAAAAGTGGCTCACTAAAAATCAATCACCTTTACTTCAGTTGTTAAAAGAACTGGTTAAAGGTTCACTTTAACGCCGCTTGTTTAAAGAACTGACGTTAAAAGTGGCTCACTAAAAATCAATCACCTTTACTTCGTTGTTAAAAGAATCAAGTTAAAGGTTCACTTTAACGCCGTTGTTTAAAGAACTGACGTTAAAGTGGCTCACTAAAAATCAATCACCTTTACTTCGTGTTAAAAGAACGCTTTAACGCCGCTGTTTAAAGAACTGACGTTAAAAGTGGCTCACTAAAAATCAATCACCTTTACTTCAGTTGTTAAAAGAATCGTTAAAGGTTCACTTTAACGCCGCTTGTTTAAAGAACTGACGTTAAAGTGGCTCACTAAAAATCAATCACCTTTACTTCGTTGTTAAAAGAACTGTTAGAAGTTCACTTTAACGCCGCTTGTTTAAAGAACTGACGTTAAAAGTGGCTCACTAAAAATCAATCACCTTTACTTGTGTTAAAAGAACTGGTTAAAGGTTCACTTTTAACGCCGCTTGTTTAAAGAACTGACGTTAAAAGTGGCTCACTAAAAATCAATCACCTTTACTTCAGTTGTTAAAAGAACTGGTTAAAGGTTCACTTTAACGCCGCTTGTTTAAAGAACTGACGTTAAAAGTGGCTCACTAAAAATCAATCACCTTTACTTCGTTGTTAAAAGAACTGGTTAAAGGTTCACTTTAACGCCGCTGTTTAAAGAACTGACGTTAAAAGTGGCTCACTAAAAATCAATCACCTTTACTTCGTGTTAAAAGAATGTTAGGTTCACTTTAACGCCGTGTTTAAAGAACTGACGTTAAAAGTGGCTCACTAAAAATCAATCACCTTTACTTCGCTTGTTAAAAGAATCAGTTAAAGTTCACTTTAACGCCGCTGTTTAAAGAACTGACGTTAAAAGTGGCTCACTAAAAATCAATCACCTTTACTTCAGTTGTTAAAAGAACTGGTTAAAGGTTCACTTTAACGCCGCTTGTTTAAAGAACTGACGTTAAAAGTGGCTCACTAAAAATCAATCACCTTTACTTCGTTGTTAAAAGAACTGGTTAGGTTCACTTTAACGCCGCTTGTTTAAAGAACTGACGTAAAAGTGGCTCACTAAAAATCAATCACCTTTACTTCGTTGTTAAAAGAACTGGTTAAAGGTTCACTTTAACGCCTTGTTTAAAGAATGACGTTAAAAGTGGCTCACTAAAAATCAATCACCTTTACTTGTGTTAAAAGAACTGGTTGGTTCACTTTAACGCCGTTGTTTAAAGAACTGACGTTAAAAGTGGCTCACTAAAATCAATCACCTTTACTTCGTTGTTAAAAGAATCAAGGTTCACTTTTAACGCCGTGTTTAAAGAATGACGTTAAAGTGGCTCACTAAAAATCAATCACCTTTTTTGTTAAAAGAATGGTTAAAGGTTCACTTTAACGCCGTTGTTTAAAGAATCGACGTTAAAAGTGGCTCACTAAAAATCAATCACCTTTACTTCGTGTTAAAAGAACTGGTTAAAGGTTCACTTTAACGCCGTTGTTTAAAGAACTGACGTTAAAAGTGGCTCACTAAAAATCAATCACCTTTTACTTCGTGTTAAAAGAACTGGTTAAAGGTTCACTTTAACGCCGCTGTTTAAAGAACTGACGTAAAAGTGGCTCACTAAAAATCAATCACCTTTACTTCGTGTTAAAAGAACTGGTTAAAGGTTCACTTTTAACGCCGCTTGTTTAAAGAACTGACGTTAAAAGTGGCTCACTAAAAATCAATCACCTTTACTTCGTGTTAAAAGAACTGGTTAAAGGTTCACTTTTAACGCCGTTGTTTAAAGAACTGACGTTAAAAGTGGCTCACTAAAAATCAATCACCTTTACTTCGTGTTAAAAGAACTGGTTAAAGGTTCACTTTAACGCCGCTTGTTTAAAGAACTGACGTTAAAAGTGGCTCACTAAAAATCAATCACCTTTACTTCGCTTGTTAAAAGAACTGGTTAAGGTTCACTTTAACGCCGCTTGTTTAAAGAATGACGTGTGGCTCACTAAAAATCAATCACCTTTACTTCGTTGTTAAAAGAACTGGTTAAAGGTTCACTTTAACGCCGTTGTTTAAAGAACTGACGTTAAAAGTGGCTCACTAAAAATCAATCACCTTTACTTCGTGTTAAAAGAATCAAGTTAAAGGTTCACTTTAACGCCGCTGTTTAAAGAATGACGTTAAAAGTGGCTCACTAAAAATCAATCACCTTTACTTCAGTTGTTAAAAGAACTGGTTAAAGTTCACTTTAACGCCGCTGTTTAAAGAACTGACGTTAAAAGTGGCTCACTAAAAATCAATCACCTTTACTTCGCTTGTTAAAAGAACTGGTTAAGGTTCACTTTAACGCCATTTTTAAAGAACTGACGTTAAAAGTGGCTCAAAAAAATCAATCACCTTTACTTCGTGTTAAAAGAACTGGTTAAAGGTTCACTTTAACGCCGCTTGTTTAAAGAACTGACGTTAAAGTGGCTCACTAAAAATCAATCACCTTTACTTCGTTGTTAAAAGAATCGTTAAAGGTTCACTTTTAACGCCGCTTGTTTAAAGAACTGACGTAAAAGTGGCTCACTAAAAATCAATCACCTTTACTTCAGTTGTTAAAAGAACTGGTTAAAGGTTCACTTTAACGCCGCTGTTTAAAGAATACGCTAAAAGTGGCTCACTAAAAATCAATCACCTTTTACTTCGCTTGTTAAAAGAACTGGTTAAAAGTTCACTTTAACGCCGCTTGTTTAAAGAACTGACGTTAAAAGTGGCTCACTAAAAATCAATCACCTTTACTTTTAAAAGAACTGGTTAAAGGTTCACTTTAACGCCGTGTTTAAAGAACTGACGCTAAAAGTGGCTCACTAAAAATCAATCACCTTTACTTCGTTGTTAAAAGAACTGGTTAAAGGTTCACTTTAACGCCGCTTGTTTAAAGAACTGACGTTAAAAGTGGCTCACTAAAAATCAATCACCTTTACTTCGTGTTAAAAGAACTGGTTAAGGTTCACTTTTAACGCCGCTTGTTTAAAGAACTGACGCTAAAAGTGGCTCACTAAAAATCAATCACCTTTACTTCGTGTTAAAAGAACTGGTTAAAGGTTCACTTTAACGCCGCTTGTTTAAAGAACTGACGTTAAAAGTGGCTCACTAAAAAATCAATCACCATTTACTTCGGTCGTTAAAAGAACTGGTTAAGGTTCACTTTAACGCCGCTTGTTTAAAGAACTGACGTTAAAAGTGGCTCACTAAAAATCAATCACCTTTACTTCGTTGTTAAAAGAATGGTTAAAGGTTCACTTTAACGCCGCTTGTTTAAAGAACTGACGTTAAAAGTGGCTCACTAAAAATCAATCACCTTTACTTCGCTTTTAAAAGAACTGAGTTAAGGTTCACTTTTAACGCCGCTTGTTTAAAGAACTGACGTTAAAAGTGGCTCACTAAAAAATCAATCACCTTTTACTTCGCTTGTTAAAAGAACTGGTTAAAGGTTCACTTTTAACGCCGCTTGTTTAAAGAACTGACGTTAAAAGTGGCTCACTAAAATCAATCACCTTTTACTTCGAAAAGAACTGGTTAAAGGTTCACTTTTAACGCCGTTGTTTAAAGAACTGACGTTAAAAGTGGCTCACTAAAAATCAATCACCTTTACTTCGCTTGTTAAAAGAACTGAGTTAAAGGTTCACTTTTAACGCCGCTTGTTTAAAGAACTGACGTTAAAAGTGGCTCACTAAAAATCAATCACCTTTACTTCGTTGTTAAAAGAACTGGTTAAAGGTTCACTTTTAACGCCGCTTGTTTAAAGAACTGACGTAAAAGTGGCTCACTAAAAATCAATCACCTTTTACTTCGTTGTTAAAAGAACTGAGTTAAAGGTTCACTTTTAACGCCGCTTGTTTAAAGAACTCGACGTTAAAAGTGGCTCACTAAAAATCAATCACCTTTACTTCGTTGTTAAAAGAACTGGTTAATTTTTTCTTGTTTAAAGAACTGACGTTAAAAGTGGCTCACTAAAAATCAATCACCTTTACTTCGTTGTTAAAAGAACTGAGTTAAAAGGTTCACTTTTAACGCCGCTTGTTTAAAGAACTGACGTTAAAAGTGGCTCACTAAAAAATCAATCAACCTTTACTTAGTTGTTAAAAGAACTGAGTTAAAGGTTCACTTTTAACGTCAGTTGTTTAAAGAACTGACGTTAAAAGTGGCTCACTAAAAAATCAATCACCCTTTACTTCAGTTGTTAAAAGAACTGAAGTTAAAAGGTTCACTTTTAACGTCAGTTGTTTAAAGAACTGACGTTAAAAGTGGCTCACTAAAAAATCAATCACCCTTTATTTAGTTGTTAAAAGAACTGAAGTTAAAAGATTCACTTTTAACGTCAGTTATTTAAAGAACTGACGTTAAAAGGGGCTCACAAAAAAATCAATCACCTTTTACTTCAGTTGTTAAAAGAACTGTAGTTAGAAGGTTCACTTTGAACGTCAGTTGTTTAAAGAACTGACGTTAAAAGTGGCTCACTAAAAAATCAACCACCCTTTACTTCAGTTGTTAAAAGAACTGAGTTAGGTTCACTTTTAACGCCTTGTTTAAAGAACTGACGTTAAAAGTGGCTCACTAAAAAATCAATCACCTTTTACTTCAGTTGTTAAAATAACTGGTTAAAAGGTTCACTTTTAACGCCGCTTGTTTAAAGAACTGACTTTAAAAGTGGCTCACTAAAAATCAATCACCTTTTACTTCGCTTGTTAAAAGAACTGAAGTTAAAGGTTCACTTTTAACGCCGCTTGTTTAAAGAACTGACGTTAAAAGTGGCTCACTAAAAATCAATCACCTTTTACTTCAGCTTGTTAAAAGAACTGAGTTAAAAGGTTCACTTTTAACGCCGTTGTTTATAGAACTGACGTTAAAAGTGGCTCACTAAAAAATCAATCACCTTTTACTTCCGTTGTTAAAAGAACTGAGTTAAAAGGTTCACTTTTAACGCCGCTTGTTTAAAGAACTCGACGTTAAAAGTGGCTCACTAAAAAATCAATCACCTTTACTTCGCTTGTTAAAAGAACTGGTTAAAAGGTTCACTTTTAACGCCGCTTGTTTAAAGAACTGACGTTAAAAGTGGCTCACTAAAAAATCAATCACCTTTTACTTCAGCTTGTTAAAAGAACTGAGTTAAAGGTTCACTTTTAACGCCGTTGTTTAAAGAACTGACGTTAAAAGTAGCTCACTAAAAAATCAATCACCTTTTACTTCAGTTGTTAAAAGAACTGAAGTAAAAAGGTTCACTTTTAACGTCAGTTGTTTAAAGAACTGATAGTAAAAGTGGCTCACTAAAAATCAATCACCTTTTACTTCAGTTGTTAAAAGAACTGAGGTTAAAAGGATCACTTTTAATGTCGGTTGTTTAAAGAACTGAGGTTAAAAGTGGCTCACAAAAAAATCAATCACCTATTACTTCAGTTGTTAAAAGAACTGGAGTTAAAAGGTTCACTTTTAACGTAAGTTGTTTAAAGAGCTGACGTGGAAATTGACTCACTAGAAAATCAATCACCTTTTACTTCAGTTGTTAAGATAACTGAAGTTAAAAGGTTCACTTTTAACGTCAGTTGTTTAAAGAACTGACGTTAAAAGTGGCTCACAAAAAAATCAATCACCTTTTACTTCAGTTGTTAAAACAACTGAGTAAAAAGGTTCACTTTTAATGTCAGTTATTTAAAGAACTGACGGTAAAAGTGGCTCACTAAAAATCAATCACCTTTTACTTCAGTTGTTAAAAGAATTAAGGTTAAAAGGTTCTCTTTTAACGCCGTTGTTTAAAGTACTGACTCTAAAATTTGCTCACTCAAAATGAATCACCATTTACTTCGGTTGTTCAAAGAACTGAGGTTAAAAGGTTCACTTTTAACGCCGGTTGTTTAAAGAACTGACGTTAAAAGTGGCTCACTAAAAATCAATCACCTTTACTTCGGTTGTTAAAAGAACTGGTTAAAAGGTTCACTTTTAACGCCGTTGTTTAAAGAACTGACGTTAAAAGTGGCTCACTAAAAATCAACCACCTTTTACTTCAGTTGTTAAAAGAACTGAAGTTAAAAGTTCACTTTTAACGCCGCTTGTTTAAAGAACTGACGTTAAAAGTGGCTCACTAAAAATCAATCACCTTTTACTTCGCTTGTTAAAAGAACTGAGTTAAAGGTTCACTTTTAACGCCGCTTGTTTAAAGAACTGACGCTAAAAGTGGCTCACTAAAAATCAATCACCTTTTACTTCAGTTGTTAAAAGAACTGGTTAAAGGTTCACTTTTAACGCCGCTTGTTTAAAGAACTGACGAAGTGGCTTATCAAAAAATCAATCACCTTTACTTCAGTTGTTAAAAGAACTGAGTTAAAAGGTTCACTTTTAACGCCAGCTTGTTTAAAGAACTGACGTTAAAAGTGGCTCACTAAAAATCAATCACCTTTTACTTCAGCTTGTTAAAAGAACTGAGTTAAAGGTTCACTTTTAACGCCGGTTGTTTAAAGAACTCGACGCTAAAAGTGGCTCACTAAAAATCAATCACCTTTTACTTCAGTTGTTAAAAGAACTGAGTTAAAGGTTCACTTTTAACGCCGCTTGTTTAAAGAACTGACGTTAAAAGTGGCTCACTAAAAATCAATCACCTTTTACTTCAGTTGTTAAAAGAACTGGTTAAAAGGTTCACTTTTAACGCCGCTTGTTTAAAGAACTGACGTTAAAAGTGGCTCACTAAAAATCAATCACCTTTACTTATTTAAAAGAAGGTTAAAAGGTGGTTCACTTTTAACGCCGCTTGTTTAAAGAACTGACGCTAAAAGTGGCTCACTAAAAATCAATCACCTTTTACTTCAGCTTGTTAAAAGAACTGGTTAAAAGGTTCACTTTTAACGCCAGCTTGTTTAAAGAACTGACGTTAAAAGTGGCTCACTAAAAATCAATCACCTTTACTTCAGTTGTTAAAAGAACTGAAGTTAAAAGGTTCACTTTTAACGCCGCTTGTTTAAAGAACTGACGTTAAAAGTGGCTCACTAAAAATCAATCACCTTTTACTTCGGTTGTTAAAAGAACTGAGTTAAAGGGTTCACTTTTAACGCCGCTTGTTTAAAGAACTGACGTTAAAAGTGGCTCACTAAAAATCAATCACCTTTTACTTCGCTTGTTAAAAGAACTCGAGTTAAAAGGTTCACTTTTAACGCCGGCTTGTTTAAAGAACTCGACGTTAAAAGTGGCTCACTAAAAAATCAATCACCTTTTACTTCAGCTTGTTAAAAGAACTGGTTAAAAGGTTCACTTTTAACGCCGCTTGTTTAAAGAACTGACGTTAAAAGTGGCTCACTAAAAATCAATCACCTTTTACTTCGGTTGTTAAAAGAACTCGGTTAAAAGGTTCACTTTTAACGCCGCTTGTTTAAAGAACTGACGCTAAAAGTGGCTCACTAAAAAATCAATCACCTATTACTTCAGTTGTTAAAAGAACTGAAGTTAAAAGGTTCACTTTTAACGCCGCTTGTTTAAAGAACTGACGCTAAAAGTGGCTCACTAAAAATCAATCACCTTTTACTTCAGCTTGTTAAAAGAACTGAAGTTGAAAGGTTCACTTTTAACGCCGCTTGTTTAAAGAACTCGACGCTTAAAAGTGGCTCACTAAAAATCAATCACCTTTTACTTCAGCTTGTTAAAAGAACTGAAGTTAGAAGGTTCACTTTTAACGCCGCTTGTTTAAAGAACTGACGTTAAAAGTGGCTCACTAAGAAATCAATCACCTTTTACTTCGCTGTTAAAAGAACTGGTTAAAAGGTTCACTTTTAACGCCGCTTGTTTAAAGAACTGACGTTAAAAGTGGCTCACTAAAAATCAATCACCTTTTACTTCGCTTGTTAAAAGAACTGGTTAAAAGGTTCACTTTTAACGCCGCTTGTTTAAAGAACTGACGTTAAAAGTGGCTCACTAAAAATCAATCACCTTTTACTTCGGTTGTTAAAAGAACTCGAGTTAAAAGGTTCACTTTTAACGCCGCTTGTTTAAAGAACCGACGCTAAAAGTGGCTCACTAAAAATCAATCAACTTTTACTTCAGTTGTTAAAAGAACTGAAGTTAAAAGGATCATTTTTAACTTTAGTTGTTTAAAGAACTGACGTTAAAAGTGGATCACTAAAAAATCAATCACATTTTACTTCAGTTGTTAAAAGAACTGAAGTTAAAAGGTTCACTTTTAACGTAAGTTGTTTAAAGAACTGACGTTAAAAGTAGCTCACTAAAAAATCAATCACCTTTTACTTCAGTTGTTAAAAGAACTTGAGTTAAAAGGTTCACTTTTAATTTCAGTTGTTTAAAGAACTGACGTTAACAGTGGCTAACTAAAAAATCAATCACCATTTACTTCAGCTGTTAAAAGAACTGAAGTTAAAAGGTTCACTTTTAACGTCAGTTCTTTAAAGAACTGACGTTAAAAGTGGCTCACTAAAAAATAATCACCTTTTACTTCAGTTGTTAAAAGAACTGAAGTTAAAAGGTTCACTTTTAATGTCAGTTGTTTAAAGAACTGACGTTAAAAGTGTCTCACTAACAATCAATCACCTTTTACTTCAGTTGTTAAAAGAACTGATGTCAAAATGTTCACTTTTAACGCCGCTTGTTTAAAGAACAGACGTTAAAAGTGGCTCACTAGAAAATCAATCACCTTTTACTTCAGTTGTTAAAAGAACTGAAGTTAAAAGGTTCACTTTTAACGACAGTTGTTTAAAGAACTGACGTTAAAAGTGGCTCACAAAAAAATCAATCACCTTTTACTTCCGTTGTTAAAAGAACTGAAGTTAAAAGGTTCACTTTTAACGTCGGTTGTTTAAAGAACTGACGTTAAAAGTGGCTCCGAAAAAAATCAATCACCTTTTACTTCAGTTGTTAAAAGAACTAAAGTTAAAAGGTTCACTTTTAACGTCAGTTGTTTAAAGAACTGACGTTAAAAGTGGCTGACTAGAAAATCAATCACCTTTTACTTCAGTTGTTAAAAGAACTGGTTAAAAGGTTCACTTTTAACGCCGCTTGTTTAAAGAACTGACGATAAAAGTGTCACAATAAAAATCAATCACCTTTTACTTCAGTTGTTAAAAGAACTGAAAAAAGGTTCACTTTTAACGCACTGTTTAAAGAACTCACGTTAAAAGTGGCTCACAAAAAAATCAATCACCTTTTACTTCAGTTGTTAAAAGAACTGAAGTTAAAAGGTTCACTTTTAACGTCAAGTGGCTCACAGAAAAATCAATCAACTTTTACTTCAGTTGTTAAAAGAACTGAAGTTAAAAGGTTCACTTTTAATGCCAGTTGTTTAAAGAACTGACGTTAAAAGTGGCTCACTAAAAATCAATCACCTTTTACTTCAGTTTTTAAAAGAACTGAAGTTAAAAGGTTCACTTTTAACGTCAGTTGTTTAAAGAACTGACGTTAAAAGTGGCTCACTAGAAAATCAATCACCTTTTACTTCAGTTGTTAAAAGAACTGAAGTTAAAAGGTTCACTTTTAACGCCGCTTGTTTAATGAACTGACGTTAAAAGTGGCTCACTAAAAAATCAAACACCTTTACTTCAGCTTGTTAAAAGAACTGGTTAAAGGTTCACTTTTAACGCCGCTTGTTTAAAGAACTGACGTTAAAAGTGGCTCACTAAAAATCAATCACCTTTTACTTCAGCTTGTTAAAAGAACTGGTTAAAAGGTTCACTTTTAACGCCGTTGTTTAAAGAACTGACGCTAAAAGTGGATCACTCAAAAATCAATCACCTTTTACTTCAGTTGTTAAAAGAACTCGGTTAAAAGGTTCACTTTTAACGCCGCTTGTTTAAAGAACTGACGTTAAAAGTGGCTCACTAAAAATCAATCACCTTTTACTTCAGCTTGTTAAAAGAACTGAAGTTAAAAGGTTCACTTTTAACGCCGGTTGTTTAAAGAACTCGACGCTAAAAGTGGCTCACTAAAAAATCAATCACCTTTTACTTCGGTTGTTAAAAGAACTGAAGTTAAAAGGTTCACTTTTAACGCCGCTTGTTTAAAGAACTCGACGTTAAAAGTGGCTCACTAAAAATCAATCACCTTTACTTCGCTTGTTAAAAGAACTGAAAAAAGGTTCACTTTTAACGCCGCTTGTTTAAAGAACTGACGCTAAAGTGGCTCACTAGAAAATCAATCACCTTTTACTTCAGTTGTTAAAAGAATCGGTTAAAAGGTTCACTTTTAACGCCACTGTTTAAAGAACTCGACGCTGAAAGTGGCTCACTAAAAAATCAATCACCTTTTACTTCAGTTGTTAAAAGAACTGGTTAAAAGGTTCACTTTAACGCCGCTTGTTTAAAGAACTGACGCTAAAAGTGGCTCACTAAAAAATCAATCACCTTTTACTTCAGCTTGTTAAAAGAACTGAAGTTAAAAGGTTCACTTTAACGCCGCTTGTTTAAAGAACTGACGCTAAAAGTGGCTCACTAAAAATCAATCACCTTTTACTTCAGTTGTTAAAAGAACCGGGTTAAAAGGTTCACTTTTAACGCCGCTTGTTTAAAGAACTGACGTTAAAAGTGGCTCACTAAAAATCAATCACCTTTTACTTCAGCTTGTTAAAAGAACTGGTTAAAAGGTTCACTTTTAACGCCGCTTGTTTAAAGAACTGACGCTAAAAGTGGCTCACTAAAAATCAATCACCTTTTACTTCAGCTTGTTAAAAGAACTGAGTTAAAAGGTTCACTTTTAACGCCGCTTGTTTAAAGAACTGACGCTAAAAGTGGCTCACTAAAAATCAATCACCTTTACTTCAGCTTGTTAAAAGAACTGAAGTTAAAAGGTTCACTTTTAACGCCATTGTTTAAAGAACTCCGCTAAAAGTGGCTCACTAAAAATCAATCACCTTTTACTTCAGCTTGTTAAAAGAACTGGTTAAAAGGTTCACTTTTAACGCCGCTTGTTTAAAGAACTGACGTTGAAAGTGGCTCACTAGAAAATCAATCACCTTTCTTTACTTCGCTTGTTAAAAGAACTGAAGTTAAAGGTTCACTTTTAACGCCGGTTGTTTAAAGAACTCGACGTTAAAAGTGGCTCACTAAAAATCAATCACCTTTTACTTCAGCTTGTTAAAAGAACTGAAGTTAAAAGGTTCACTTTTAACGCCGCTTGTTTAAAGAACTGACGCTAAAAGTGGCTCACTAAAAATCAATCACCTTTTACTTCGCTTGTTAAAAGAACTGAAGTTAAAAGGTTCACTTTTAACGCCGCTTGTTTAAAGAACTGACGTTAAAAGTGGCTCACTAAAAAATCAATCACCTTTTACTTCAGCCTGTTAAAAGAACCGAAGTTAAAAGGTCCACTTATAACGACTGTTGTTTAAAGAACTGACGTAAAAACTTGCTCAATAAAAAATCATTCAGCCTTTACTTCAGTTGTTAAAAGAACTGTAGTTAAAGGGTTCACGTTTAACGCCGCTTGTTTAAAGAACTGACGCTAAAAGTGGCTCACTAAAAATCAATCACCTTTTACTTCAGCTTGTTAAAAGAACTGGGTTAAAAGGTTCACTTTTAACGCCGCTTTTTAAAGAACTCGACGCTAAGGTGGCTCACTAAAAAATCAATCACCCTTTACTTCGCTTGTTAAAAGAACTGAAGTTAAAGGTTCACTTTTAACGCCGCTTGTTTAAAGAACTGACGCTAAAAGTGGCTCACTAAAAATCAATCACCTTTACTTCGCTTGTTAAAAGAACTGAAGTTAAAGGTTCACTTTTAACGCCGCTTGTTTAAAGAACTGACGCTAAAAGTGGCTCACTAGAAAATCAATCACCTTTTACTTCGCTTGTTAAAAGAACTGGTTAAAAGGTTCACTTTTAACGCCGCTTGTTTAAAGAACTGACGCTAAAAGTGGCTCACTAAAAATCAATCACCTTTTACTTCAGCTTGTTAAAAGAACTGAAGTTACAAGGTTCATTTTTAACGCCGCTTGTTTAAAGAACTGACGTTAAAAGTGGCTCACTAGAAAATCAATCACCTTTTACTTCAGTTGTTAAAAGAACTGAAGTTAAAAGGTTCACTTTTAACGTCAGTTGTTTAAAGAACTGACGTTAAAAGTGGCTCACTAAAAAATCAATCACCCTTTACTTTAGTTGTTAAAAGAACTGAAGTTAAAAGGTTCACTTTTAACATCAGTTGTTTAAAGAACTGATTTTAAAAGTGGCTCACTAAAAAATCAATCACCCTTTACTTCAGTTGTTAAAAGAACTGAAGTTAAAAGGTTCACTTTTAACGTCAGTTGTTTAAAGAACAGATGCTAAAAGTGGCTCAGAAAAAAATCAATCACCTTTTACATCAGTTGTTAAAAGAACTGTGTTGAGGGGTCACTTTTAACGTCAACTGTTTAAAGCACTGACGTTAAAAGTGGCTCACTAGAAAATCAATCACCTTTTACTTCAGTTGTTAAAAGAACTGAAGTTAAAAGGTTCACTTTTAACGTCAGTTGTTTAAAGAACTGACGTTAAAAGTGGCTCACTAAAAATCAATCACCTTTTACTTCAGTTGTTAAAAGAACTGAAGTTAAAAGGTCACTTTTAACGTCAGTTGTTTAAAGAACTGACGTTAAAAGTGGCTCACTAAAAATCAATCACCTTTTACTTCAGTTGTTAAAAGAACTGAGGTTAAAAGGTTCACTTTTAACGTCAGTTCTTTAAAGAACTGACGTTAAAAGTGGCTCACAAAAAAATCAATCACCTTTTACTTTAGTTGTTAAAAGAACTAAAGTTAAAAGGTTCACTTTTAACGTCAGTTGTTTAAAGAACTGACGTTAAAAGTGGCTCACTAAAAATCAATCACCTTTTACTTCAGTTGTTAAAAGAACTGAGTTAAAGGTTCACTTTTAACGCCGCTTGTTTAAAGAACTGACGCTAAAGTGGCTCACTAAAAAATCAATCACCTTTACTTCTCTTGTTAAAAGAACTGGTTAAAAGTTTCACTTTAACGCCGCTTGTTTAAAGAACTGAAGTTTAAAGTGGCTCACAAAAAAATCAATCACCTTCTACTTCAGTTGTTTAAAGAACTGAAGTTGAAAGGATCACTTTTAACGTCACTTGTTCAAAGAACTGACGTTAAAAGTGGCTCACTGAAAAATCAATCACCTTTTACTTCAGTTGTTAAAAGAACTGGTTGGGTTCACTTTAACGCCGCTTGTTTAAAGAACTGACGCTAAAAGTGGCTCACTAGAAAATCAATCACCTTTACTTCAGCTTGTTAAAAGAACTGATGTTAAAAGGTTCACTTTTAACGTCAGTTGTTTAAAGAACTGACGTTAAAAGTGGCTCACTAGAAAATCAATCACCTTTTACTTCAGCTGTTAAAAGAACTGAAGTTAAAAGGTTCGCTTTTAACGTCACTTGTTTAAAGAACTGACCTTGAAAGTGGCTCACTAGAAAATCAATCACCTTTTACTTCGGTGTTAAAGAACTGAAGTTAGAAGGTTCACTTTTAACGCCGCTTGTTTAAAGAATCGACGTTAAAAGGGCTCACAAAAAATCAATCACCTTTTACTTCGTGTTAAAAGAACTGTTAGGTTCACTTTAACGCCGCTTGTTTAAAGAACTGACGCTAAAAGTGGCTCACTAAAAATCAATCACCTTTACTTCAGCTGTTAAAAGAACTGGGTTGGTCACTTTTAACGCCGCTTGTTTAAAGAACTGACGTTAAAAGTGGCTCACTAAAAATCAATCACCTTTACTTCGTTGTTAAAAGACCGAAGTTAAAAGGTTCACTTTAACGCCATTGTTTAAAGAACTGACGCTAAAAGTGGCTCACAAAAAATCAATCACCTTTTACTTCAGCTTGTTAAAAGAACTGAGTTAGGTTCACTTTTAACGCCGGCTTGTTTAAAGAACTGACGTTAAAAGTGGCTCACTAAAAATCAATCACCTTTACTTCGCTTGTTAAAAGAACTGGTTAGAAGGTTCACTTTTAACGCCGCTTGTTTAAAGAACTGACGTAAGTGGCTCACTAAAAATCAATCACCTTTACTTCAGCTGTTAAAAGAACTCGGTTAAAGTTCACTTTTAACGCCGCTTGTTTAAAGAACTCACGTTAAAGTGGTCACTAAAAATCAATCACCTTTTACTTCAGCTGTTAAAAGAACTGGTTAAAAGTTCACTTTTAACGCCGCTTGTTTAAAGAACTGACGTTAGGGCTCACTAAAAATCAATCACCTTTACTTCGCTTGTTAAAAGAACTGGTTAAAGGTTCACTTTTAACGCCGGTTGTTTAAAGAACTGACGCTAAAAGTGGCTCACTAAAAATCAATCACCTTTTACTTCAGAGTTAAAAGAACCGAGGTAAAAGGTTCACTTTTAACGCCGCTTGTTTAAAGAACTGACGTTAAAAGTGGCTCCCCAAAAATCAATCACCTTTTACTTCGCTTGTTAAAAGAACTGTTAAGGTTCACTTTAACGCCTGTTTAAAGAACCGACTTAAAAGTGGCTCACTAAAAATCAATCACCTTTTACTTCAGCTTGTTAAAAGAACTGAAGTTAGAAGTTCACTTTTAACGCCAGCTTGTTTAAAGAACTGACGCAGGGCTCACTAAAAATCAATCACCTTTTACTTCGCTTGTTAAAAGAACTCGGTTAAGGTTCACTTTAACGCCGTTGTTTAAAGAACTCGACGTTAAAAGTGGCTCACTAGAAATCAATCACCTTTTACTTCGCTTGTTAAAAGAACTGGTTAGAGGTTCACTTTTAACGCCATTGTTTAAAGAACTGACGCGAAAAGTGGCTCACTAAAAATCAATCACCTTTTACTTCAGTTGTTAAAAGAACTGAAGTTAAAGGTTCACTTTTAACGCCGTTGTTTAAAGAACTGACGCAAAAGTGGCTCACTAAAAATCGATCACCTTTTACTTCAGTTTAAAAGAACTGGTAGAAGGTTCACTTTTAACGCCAGCTTGTTTAAAGACTCGACAAGTGGCTCACTAAAAATCAATCACCTTTTACTTCGGTTGTTAAAAGAACTGAAGTTAAAGGTCACTTTTAACGCCATTGTTTAAAGAATTGACGCAAAGGGTCACTAAAAATCAATCACCTTTTACTTCAGCTTGTTAAAAGAACTGAGTTAAAGGTTCACTTTTAACGCCACTGTTTAAAGAACCGACGCTGAAAGTGGCTCACTAGAAAATCAATCACCTTTTACTTCAGTTGTTAAAAGAACTGGTTAAAAGGTTCACTTTAACGCCGCTTGTTTAAAGAATCGACGCAAAGTGGCTCACTAAAAAATCAATCACCTTTTACTTCGCTTGTTAAAAGAACAAGTTGGAGGTTCACTTTTAACGCCGCTTGTTTAAAGAACTGACGCAGTGGCTCACTAAAAATCAATCACCTTTTACTTCAGGTTAAAAGAATTGGTTAGGTCACTTTTAACGCCGCTTGTTTAAAGAACTGACGTTAAAAGTGGCTCACTAGAAAATCAATCACCTTTACTTCGCTTGTTAAAAGAACTGGTTAAAGGTGTCACTTTTAACGCCGGCTGTTTAAAGAACCGACGTAAAGTGGCTCACTAAAAATCAATCACCTTTTACTTCGCTGTTAAAAGAACTGAGTTAAAAGGTTCACTTTTAACGCCGGTTGTTTAAAGAAATGATGTTAAAAGTTGATCACTAGAAAATCAATCACCTTTTACTTCGCTTGTTAAAAGAACTGAAGTTAAAGGTTCACTTTAAACGTCAGTTGTTTAAAGAACTGACATTAAAAGTGGCTCACAAAACAATCAATCACCATTTACTTCAGTTGTTAAAAGAACTGAAGTTAAAAGGTTAACTTTTAACGTCAGTTGTGTAAAGAACTGACGGTAAAAGTGGCTCACTAAAAATCAATCACCTTTTACTTCGGTTGTAAAGAACCGACGTTAAAAGTTCACTTTTAACGCCGCTTGTTTAAAGAACTGACGCTAAAAGTGGCTCACTAAAAATCAATCACCTTACTTCGGTTGTTAAAAGAACTGAATTAAAGGTTCACTTTTAACGTCAGTTGTTTAAAGAACTGACGTTAAAAGTGGCTCACTAAAAAATCAATCACCTTTTACTTCAGTTGTTAAAAGAACTGGAGTAAAAAGGTTCACTTTTAACGTTGTCAGTTGTTTAAATAACTGACGTTAAAAGTGGCTCACTAAAAATCAATCACCTTTTACTTCAGTTGTTAAAAGAACTGAAGTTAAAACGTTCACTTTAACGCCAGTTTTTAAAGATCTGACGTTAAAAGTGGCTAACTAAAAATCAATAACCTTTTACATCATTTGTTAAAATATCTGAAGTTAAAAGGTTCACTTTTAACGTGCGTTGTTTAAAGAACCGACGTTAAAAGTGGCTCACTAGAATGTCATTCACCTTTTACTTCATTGTTAAAAGAACTGGTTAAAAGGTTCACTTTTAACGCAGCTTGTTTAAAGAACCACGCAAGTGGCTCACTAAAACTCAATCACCTTTTACTTCAGTTGTTAAAAGAACTGAAGTTAAAAGGTTCACTTTTAACGTCAGCTGTTTAAAGAACCGACGTTAAAAGTGGCTCACAAAAAAATCAATCACCGTTTACTTCAGTTGTTAAATGAACTGAGTTAAAAGGTTCACTTTTAACGTCAGTTGTTTAAAGAACTGACGTTAAAAGTGGCTCACTAGAAAATCAATCACCTTTTACTTCAGTTGTTAAAAGAACTGAAGTTAAAAGGTTCACTTTTAACGTCAGTTGTTTAAAGAACTGACGTTAAAAGTGGCTCACAACAAAATCAGTCATCTTTAACTTCAGTTGTTAAAAGAATTGGAGTTAGAAGGTTCACTTTTAACGTCAGTTGCTTAAAGAACTGACGTTAAAAGTGGCTGACTAGAAAATCATTCATCTTTTACTTAAGTTGTTAAAAGAACTGAAGTTAAAAGGTTCACTTTTAACGTCAGTTGTTTAAAGGCTCACTAAAAATCAATCTCCTTTTACTTCGGTTGTTAAAAGAACTGAAGTTAAAAGGTTCACTTTTAACGTCAGTTGTTTAAAGAACTGACGTTAAAAGTGGCTCACGAAAAAATCAATCACCTTTTACTTCAGTTGTTAAAAGAACTGAAGTTAAAAGGTTCACTTTTAACGCCAATTTTTAAAGAACTGACGTTAAAAGTGGCTCACAAAAATCAATCACCTTTACTTCATTGTTAAAAGAACTGAAGTTAAAGTTAAAGACACTGACGCAAAAGTGGCTCACTAAAAATCAATCACCTTTTACTTCAGCTTGTTAAAAGAATCTGAACGCCGGTTGTTTAAAGAACTCGACGTTAAAAGTGGCTCACTAAAATCAATCACCTTTTACTTCAGTGTTAAAAGAACTCGGTTAAAAGGTTCACTTTTAACGCCGCTTGTTTAAAGAACTGACGCTGAAAGTGGCTCACTAAAAAATCAATCACCTTTTACTTCAGCTTGTTAAAAGAACTGAGGTTAAAAGGTTCACTTTTAACGCCAGTTGTTTAAAGAACCGACGCAAAGTGGCTCACTAAAAATCAATCACCTTTACTTCAGTTGTTAAAAGAACCGGTTAAAAGGTTCACTTTTAACGCCGCTTGTTTAAAGACCAAGGCTCACTAAAAATAAATCACCTTTTACTTCAGTTGTTAAAAGAACAGAAGTTAATAGGTTCACTTTTAACGTCGGTTCGGTACAGAACCGACGTGAAAAGTGGCTCACAAAAAAATCAATCACCTTTTAATTCGGCTTGTTAAAAGAACTGAAGTTAAAAGGTTCACTTTTAACGTCAGTTGTTTAAAGAACTGACGTTAAAAGTGGCTCACAAAACAATCAATCACCATTTACTTCAGTTGTTAAAAGAACTGAAGTTAAAAGGTTAACTTTTAACGTCAGTTGTGCAAAGAACTGACGCTAAAAGTGGCTCACTAAAAATTAATCACCTTTTAGTTCAGTTGTAAAGAACTGACGTTAAAAGGTTCACTTTTAACGCCGTAAGCCGACGCAAAGTGGCTCACTAAAAATCAATCACCTTTACTTCCTTTTAAAAGAACCGGTTAAAGTTCACTTTTAACGCCGTTGTTTAAAGAACTGACGTAAAAGTGGCTCACTAAAAATCAATCACCTTTTACTTCAGTTGTTAAAGAACTCAGTTGAAAGGTTCACTTTAACGCCGGTTGTTTAAAGAATCGACGTTAAAAGTGGCTCACTAAAAAATCAATCACCTTTTACTTCGCTTGTTAAAAGAACTAGGTTAAAAGGTTCACTTTTAACGCCGCTTGTTTAAAGAACTCACGTTAAAAGTGGTCACAAAAATCAATCACCTTTTACTTCGCTAAAAACTCAAAGGTTCACTTTTAACCCGCGTTTAGTTTAAAGTCGCTAAAAAAAAATCACCTTTACTTCGGTTGTTAAAAGAACTCAAGTTCACTTTTAACGCCGCTTGTTTAAAGAACTGATGTTAAAATTGGCTCACTAAAAATCAATCACCTTTTACTTCAGTTGTTAAAAGAACTGAAGTTAAAAAGTTCACTTTTAGCGTCAGTTGTTTAAAGAACTGACGTTAAAAGTGGCTCACTAAAAATGAATCACCTTTTACTTCAGTTGTTAAAAGAACTAGAGTAAAAAGGTTCACTTTTAACGTTGTCAGTTGTTTGAATAACTGACGTTAAAAGTGGCTCACTAAAAATCAATCACCTTTTACTTCAGTTGTTAAAAGAACTGAAGTTAAAAGGTTCACTTTTAACGTCACTTGTTTAAAGAATCGCGAAGTGGCTCACTAAAAATCAATCACCTTTTACTTCGGTTGTTAAAAGAACCGGTTAAAAGGTTCACTTTTAACGTCGGTTGTTTAAAGAACTGACATTAAAAGTGTCTCACTAAAAATCAATCACCTCATACTTCAGTTGTTAAAAGAACTGAAGTTAAAAGCTTCACTTTTAACGTCAGTTGTTTAAAGAACTGACGTTAAAAGTGGTTCACCAAAAAATCAATCACCATTTACTTCGGTTGTTTAAAGAACTGAAGTTAAAAGGTTCACTTTTAACGTCAGTTGTTTAAAGAACTGACGTTAAAAGTGGCTCACTAGAAAATCAATTACCTTTTACTTCAGAACTAAAAAGAACTGAAGTTAAAAGGTTCACTTTTAACGTCTGTTGTTTAAAGAACTCGACGTAAAAGTGGCTCACAAAAAATCAATCACCTTTTACTTCAGTTGTTAAAAGAACTAGGTTAAAGGTTCACTTTTAACGCCGCTTGTTTAAAGAACCGACGTTAAAAAGTGGCTCACAAAAATCAATCACCTTTTACTTCGCTTGTTAAAAGAACTGGAGTTAAAAGGTTCACTTTTAACGCCGGTTGTTTAAAGAACTGACGTTAAAAGTGGCTCACTTAAAATCAATCACCTTTACTTCGGGTTGTTAAAAGAACCGAGTTAAAAGGTTCACTTTTAACGCCGCTTGTTTAAAGAACCGACGTTAAAAGGGCTCACTAAAAATCAATCACCTTTTACTTCGATTGTTAAAAGAACTGGTTAAAAGGTTCACTTTTAACGCCGCTTGTTTAAAGACTCGAGTGGCTCACTAAAAATCAATCACCTTTACTTCGGTTGTTAAAAGAACCGGTTAAAAGGTTCACTTTAACGCCGTTGTTTAAAGAACTGACGTTAAAAGTGGCTCACTAAAAATTCAATCGCCTTTACTTCAGCTTGTTAAAAGAATCGAGTTAAAAGGTTCACTTTTAAGGTCAGTTGTTTAAAGAACTGACGTTAAAAGTGGCTCACTGAAAAATCAATCACCTTTTACTTCTTGTTAAAAGAACTGGTTAAAAGGTTCACTTTTAACGTTATTTGTTTATAGAACTGACGTTAAAAGTGGCTCACTAAAAAACAATCACCTCTTACTTCGCTTGTTAAAAGAACGTAAGTTTCACTTTTAACGTCGGTTCTTTAAAGAACCGACGTTAAAAGTGGCTCACAAGAACATCAATCACCTTTTACTTCAGTTGTTAAAAGAACCGAAGTTAAAAGGTTCACTTTTAACGCCAATTGTTTAAAGAACTGACGTTAAAAGTGGCTCACTAAAAATCAATCACCTTTACTTCAGCTTGTTAAAAGAACTGAGGTTAAAAGGTTCACTTTTAACGTCAGTTCTTTAAAGAACTGACGTTAAAAGTGGCTCACTAAAAATCAATCACCTTTTACTTCAGTTGTTAAAAGAACTGAAGTTAAAAGGTTCACTTTTAACGTCAAGTGGCTCACAAAAAAATCAATCACCTTTTACTTCAGTTGTTAAAAGAACTGAAGTTAAAAGGATCACTTTTAACTTCAGTTGTTTATAGAACTGACGTTAAAAGTGGCTCACTAAAAATCAATCACCTTTTACTTTAGTTGTTAAAAGAACTGAAGTTAAAAGGTTCACTTTTAACGACAGTTGTTTAAAGAACTGACGTTAAAAGTGGCTCACTAAAAATCAATCACCTTTTACTTCAGTTGTTAAAAGAACTGTGGTTAAAAGCACTTTTAACCTCAGTTCTTTTAACAACTGACGTTAAAAGTGGCTCTCTAAAAATCAACCACCTTTTAATTCAGTTGTTAAAAGAACTGAAGTTAAATGGTTCACTTTTAACGTCAGTTGTTTAAAGAACTGATGTTAAAAGTGGCTCACTAAAAATCAATCACCTTTTACTTCAGTTGTTAAAAGAACTGAAGTTAAAAGGTTCACTTTTAACGTAAGTTGTTTAAAGAACTGACGTTAAAAGTGGCTCACTAAAAAATCGATCACCTTTTACTTCAGTTGTTAAAAGAACTGAGGTTAAAAGGTCCACTTTTAACGTCAGTTGTTTAAAGAACTGACGTTAAAAGTGGCTCACTACAAATCAATCACCGTTTACTTCAGTTGTTAAAAGAACTAACGTTAAAAGGTTCACTTTTAACGCCAGTTCTTTAAAGAACTAACGTTAAAAGTGGCTCACAAAAAAATTAATCACCTTTTACTTCAGTTGTTAAAAGAACTGAAGTTAAAAGGTTCACTTTTAACGTCAAGTGGCTCACAAAAAAAAAATCACCTTTT